>JBCAUG010562502.1:0-14627 GCA_038406175.1 Haplosyllis leylae | reverse complement strand
TGTTCGAATTAACCCTATATTTTATCATTGAAAAGGTAGGGAATTTGGCAAAGACTTTGAAAAAAGTTTGAATTAAGTGGAACTTTGGATTAACCGTGTTCGATTTAGCCGTGCCCGACCTGTAGTTGTTCTACAAATTGGTAGAATAGTGAGCCAGTGTAATGGGATCAGGTCAAATCCGTCAGGATATGAGAGAATTGGAAACACCTATAATAATTGCATTGATATTGATACAAACACTTACCTTTGCAGTGTAAACCATTGAGCAGTTTATTTATTTGCAATTAAATTCGTGGACCAAGGTAGTTTTGTGTAGTGATAGGTAACATAATCGAACCAAATAAAATATCAAAAAGACATGTACAAAAGAATAAGGCACAAACCTTTCAAAAACTATAATATTACTTTTAAATATTAATATCAACAGCACAATGAATATGAGTTGGCAAGAATCGCAAGCAGCAATGCAAGGAATAATGCTTCATTACAAGAACGTACTTCCAAAGCCGAGCCGGAGCTCACCGCACAGACGGCCATGGGTTTGAGTCCTGAACCTCCACCAATACTTGTGGATATGTTAACAGGTATGTGGATTGAAAAGGCTCGGCTGCGATGCTGACCTCTATACAGTCAGCAGGTGTCACACCAGAGGTGAATCTGAGGATCACACAGGCGAGAAAGCATGCAAAAAGGGATCCACCCTGGCTTTGAAACCCAGAGCAGACATCACCAGAAGTTCAAAACAGGGGTATCAGTGGCCCCACGAAAAGGACTTATGTCCTCTACAAATTTTAAAAAAACAAAAAACGTACTTCCAAATACTTGAACTTCACATAGTGCCAAGGTCCCGCTGGAAACCAGCTTGGAAATTGACAAGTATCTCCCCGGGTGGATATTTGTGCATTCAAGCTGATGGTAACCGCCTCCAGATAATGGTTCTAAACATAACAATGGTACGAATATAGCAATCTGATAAAAAAAATTCTCAACTTTCATTTGTTACCAATAGACACTTAAGTGAGTCCAATTAAATCAGCATTTAAATTTTTATTTGGGAGGAAATTAGTTCTCATCCTTACGTTCATAATATTTTTATCTGAAATCTTGAAATTGTAGAGAATAAAAATGCCACGGTAATCAGCACAGCACAGACCAGAATGCAGGTACTTCAATCATTACTAGCTTTTTGGGGTGTACAGTAATAGGGGTAAGTCAGGGCGACAAGTGTCCCCTTATGTCAAAATTCAGCTGTTATGGGCATTTCAGGTCATGCAAAGAAAGGTGTGTCTGAAATAAACCATTTCTATTGGGTCTGATCTATTTGTTTACCCTGCATAGACGCTATCTAGGAAAGCAGACAATTAATAGGAAAAGCCAGTAATGAAAAACCTAGGAATTTGGTTTACTTGCATCTCTCCTCTCACATTACAACACACTGCGAATTCCTTTAGGCATCAAATGTCACAGCATTTCCCTTGTAAATATTATAAAGATGGTCACTAATTCTTACCTTCATGATACAAACACTCGCTGAACGTTGATGTATTAAACGAGGAGAAATCAGTTGCGTTAAATTTATTTCCGACGCCGACCGTGAACTGCTTCAGATTTCCAGCTGTTCGTGAAAGCAAGTATTGGTTAAATATTCGACTTTTTCCTATTTTGAATTAAAAATTCGTGCAATTCATCTAATTAAACAACAAAAAATAGTGTAATATTAAAAAAACGTTTGTGGGGTTTGGGGATCTACTGATCAACAGTCCGGCTTGCTAACCATTAAACCAAAGTGTCAACTGTGAATAAGAGACACAGAAAACCTTGCTAGAGACTTCAGTCATCCTTGACTGGTTCTAGTTGAATTAATCTAATTCATCTAATTAAACGAATCTAATGCGAAAATAGGAAAAACACGATTGTCAGCAAATAGACAGTGATTGACACAGTTATCATAAGTAGGTTAATTGAAACCTTTTTGTCAAAGTTTGACAAAATGTAGCAGGAGAATTTAAACCGTTCCCAATACGAGGCGCTGAGAGACCATATCCCCTGGATCTGCTGGGAAAAATCCTTGAAAGCAATGCAGCCCAAAGAGTTTCCCCAAGTGACCTACCTGGAGCAAAGCTGACCACCATCATCAACAAGCCCCGGTGGTTTAGTTTTAAAGATTATGCACTTGGCACTATGTTCAGTCGCATGAATTTACAATTCTTCAGAAAAATGAGTCGTTTTTGAGGGGTTTTTGCTCAGCAATTCGTGTAAAGATATCCATGGTAATATGTTCATATACCAAATCTTTCCTCACGTTGAGTCAACAGGGAGGTCTGTTGTTCTTTACCCACTTGGGTCGTTTTTAATTTGATACTAATAAGGATTTTTCAGTGATGTAAAATTCATACTAACGGCAACAGTCTCCCCTGTTGGTTATAATGACACGATCTATGTAGTATTCGTCTTCCAGATCCACGAGCCACCAGTGTGTATCTCCGGGAGGAACTCCATTGTGCGTGCAGTAAGGATAGGAGAAAATGTTAGTTCCAAAGTTACCATCATTAGCACTGAAAAAAAGTTCAAAATATTAATAGAAAAATGACGAGCGTTATCTAATAGACAAATTATATTTGCTGGACAACGAGTAGAAGATACTCCAATAGTTGTGATACTATATCAATAGAATTGCATTGAGTTACAATGTCCCAAATGAAATTTTGCGATCAATGCTTGTGATGCGCCAAACAACAGTTTATGGCAATCTCGATGATCACAAAATCTGTGTAATCTGAGTTATGTATGTGGCGTAGATTTGGAATAATGGTAATGATGCCTAAGCCCAAGGCACCACTGACAACGTCATTTTGCAAAGGCAGGATTCAGTTCAAAGTCCCCCAAACGTTGTAAATAATTTTCACTGAATTGAACGTTTCTCACAGCACAATGAAAGTATACATACAATACATGCAATTTCCCTTATTGCAACAAGGGCCTTTGCCTTGAGATCAACCAGACACCTTAGCATAAGATTCTTCAGGGTGAACTACAATATGACTGCTGCGTCACACCTGGCTTGCTTAACCATATTTTGAGAGAGGAAAATACTTTTACCAGAGTTTCAACTAACCTTGGTGCTCTCCAGTTATGTTCTGGTTTGAAACTTAATTCATAAGCGGGTTTGTTTAGCGCTAGATTGCGACCTATGAGCGGAGATAAAGAAAACGAAAGATGTCATATTGATCTCTTTTTCTGAAGATATATATGATGTCTTAAATATCCGATCAATAATTAAAGTACACCAAACTTACGAGAATATACTCTGAGTTCACATATGACAAGTACACTGGTGTAATCCAAATAGAGAACTAAATATCTCCCGTTTATTGGTCTATCACATTCTATCATTAAAGACTGTCCAATTGGAACTGCATCTGAAATTAATATCACATTTATCGAAATAATATATGCACACCGAAATATATAATAAATACACACTGAAAACAAAGTACTTAACAAGAAAGTCCTCCTGTGTGAATGCAAGAGGCTTACCGACCACGGCGTAGCAAGTCCCTTTGGGGGGGGGGGGGTACTCAGCCTGAGGACCCACCCTGGCTGGGACTGAGTACCCCTCCCCCCGCTGGGATTGAGTACCTCCCCCCAGCTGGGACTGAGTGCCCCCCCCCCCCCACCTGGGACTGAGTACCCTCCCCCCGCCTAGGACTGAGTACCCCCCCTGGCTGGGACTGAGTACCCCCCACCCCTGTTAACAGACAGACACCTGTGAAAACATAACCTCCCTCGGTACTACGTACGCGGTCGGTACTTATTTATTAGTAAATAATAACCTGAATGACTAAGACACTGAGTGAAGCTCGTAGGATCAAACGAAGCTGTATCAGCTGAATTGAACTCGTCCCCAACACCAATAATGATTTTCTTCAACCGATCAGCTGTGCAAATTAAAAATGAAACATGGCTTTGCGATATAAACTCTGTTTCAAACTGATCAATTTCACACTTGAAATGCATTGGAGTCACTAGTCAATGGAGTTTTCTCTAAATGGAGCAGAACTTTCATTGAATTCAGTGAATCAAGAGAATCTGAGAAATCACTGAAACATGAATTGGGTTCAGTATAAGGATCTGCTCTGTTACCTGTGTCTCTATAGTATAGTGGTATCATCTCAGTCTCTTACACAGGAGATCATGGGTTCCAACATCACAATGCTCATTTTAAAATTTTTAATGGCACGAAAATTTTCCACAAATTCGACAATTGTGTTGGAAGATGGAATGATTACAGATTTGGATTTGTTTTGGGGAAAATTTAGCTGAGCAATAAAATGTTCACTGTACAATACTCACAAGCGGGGTGTCCACTGTTGGTGACAATAACATGTGTAACCGTCACAGTGTCCGACAGATCAACCAACCACCAAGGTCTGTATTTCGTTAATGTGTGCGTGCAAGCACTGATATCAGTGTTCAGATTGCCGTCGTTTCCACTGAAGAAAGGAGAGACTAAAACAATGTATGTGATTCACCAGGGTTCAAGGTCTTCTACAAATAATTTACAGGTCAGGTTTCGGACCTTGCCTGGGATCGTGTTTATACAATGAAAAAAGCAACAAGAAACCGCACGAGGCATACCACCCTGACCTGAAATATCCCCACTGAAAAGGACATGGGACCAGTGCTAGTATTATGGAATAGAGATGGGGTAAACCCCCGGGTGGAGACAGACAAACAAAGTGAAACATTACCTTCCCGTCGTACTATGTACATGGACTATAATTATTATGTGGTCAAGCCTGCTTGAAGCGCAACAATTGTCCCAGTAATATCTTTGAACAAGATCAATTGGATCATCTTCTACAAATGTTGTCTTATTTGCTCAGTCCTAAATACTAATAAGCGCTTCTCTCTCTGTACTCGGCGGTGAAATAATAACGTAATGGCAGTAAGTGCGATTGGCACTCTGCTGCTTAGGCTAGGTCGTGTGTTAGCTGTCAGTGTTTCTGAGTGGGAACCCTAGTGTGGGGCTCGTGTGCATCTTATATACCCCTATGAAGCCGTGTAATTGGTCATTGCGTATTAGTGGGCTGTTTAGCTGTAAGCTGTCAGCAGTTATGGCTTTCTTATATTTATGGCCTTACATTAAGGGAGAATGCGTTTTCCCTCTGGTATATTCTAAATACCCTTGTTAAGGTAATCGTATATCGTATTACCTTGCACAAAGGTGCCCAGGGACTCTAGATACTCTACTGATTCTTAACATTATTACTCAAAGTCCATATCCGCACCACGAAGGAGTCTGAACGGATGAATGATGAAATTTTATTTGGTTTCAAGTGTTTGTAGATTTAGGGATCCATTATTAGCAATTGTCGCCAACTATCGGAATCCCAGTTAGCCAATGACCTTTGTTGTACCAAGTATGGTTTAGGTGTAAATGAACAAAGTAGCACTGTGAATTAAGTATCCGTCAGGACTCCAAAATAAATATTTGTTACTTGTTTGCAAAGAACAGAATAAAATGTACGATTCAAGTTTTGCAAAGCAATTCTCTTGTCGTTACCCGCCAAAATGTGCCAATCACGTCTTTCCTTACTAATTTCACACTGGGTTCATGAAAAGATTTTGATGTCGGTCTTTCGCTGATTGGCTCAAAAGAAATGATATGGAAAACCTCTTTCATCTACATGCTTGTCTATTTTTTTCTGAAAAGTTAAATGATACTAAATTAAATTGAATGATAATAAGTTGTACTAAATCATATGATCTTGTGTCATGTGAAGTTGTGCCATGCTGTAGGTAATACAATGTGAAGTTATTCAAAGTTACGTTGTGCACTACTAATGTCAGATCTAAGTTAAGAATCCATGTTAAGATATAATGAGTTAAATGATACTATGTTAGGGTAGACTAAGTTAAAAGATACTTAGTATGAAAAGTTTATTCTTTAAAAAAACTGATAATGTCTATAGGTGCAGGTCATAATGGAATTTTTTTGTAATAAGGTATTTCTGGCACAACCTGACACATCTTGCCAGATCTGGCAAATGAAAGTAAGAGTGGAGAGGTATATATAACAAATTAGAGAAATAAAAAATAGACAATTCCCATATTTTCTCTTTATCATTATTTTTATATTTATAGACATACTGTTGTGGTGGATTGAATGGTAAACTCTATATGATGAAGTACAACTTTAACTTCATTGGTCTGATACGTTTACTATTCTACAACAAATTGAGAGGAAAAATAAAGAAAATAGAAAGTAGAGAAATATGACACGGTAGATAAATATAAAAAGTTTAGATAAATAAAAAAATAAAAGTTCTCTAATTTTTTTTTGAAATTTGTAATTTAGATCTATTAGATTTCTCTGATTATATTTATCAACACTTGCGTTCATTTGCCACATCAAGCAGAATCTGCCAGATTTTGCCAGAAACACCTAATCGCGAAAAAACTCGAATGTAATATTAGTTAATTGTTGTAACATAAATATATGCACAAGTGCAATTACCGATACAATACAAATTGTTTGCTACAAACTTTCAATTGATCATCATACAGATTTTTATGGAGAATTTTATTGACAATTATTTTAAAAAAATGTCCACAGAATCGCGAATGACATACCGCATGTATATTGCATACCATTAGAACAGCTATTCTTGAACAGAAAGAAAAATACTGTTTCACAAAATCAGCATGTATGTTGTTGTCATTCCAAAACAAAGGTATTGACCAAAAATAGATTGATACCAGGCTTTGCACAATCGCTATCTAGATTGTTATGAGTACATGAGCTATTTTCTTCTGTCCCATTGCATGATATGTTCAATTTCTTTCAATTGCTTAAAACAATAACACAAAGTAAAGCATAAAATATACCATCAAATATGTTGTAGCATACAGTGAAAACAGCTGAAATAGAATGTATTTTTGCCCTGAATTAATAATTCTCATTTTGGAGGAAAATACCTGTAGTTCGTAGATGTTTCAATCATGATTTATGTAATGTTCATTTTGATTGATTTAATTCATAATTGAGCATAGTAAGGAACTACTGTTAGGGTATATATGTCGTGCCAGCGGGTCGAGGAGGCAACGCCTGCTGGCCTTTCACCTTAAAAACTCACCTCCCCCACGTAGGAGAGGCAGGCAGCTTCTGCTGAAAGCGAATATGAAACATACAAACCTCCTACCGAGAAGGTTGGCGGCAGTCGCACGGGTGCGGCAGTAGTCTGGTACACCAAGTTGATGAGAATAAAAGACAACAAAGCAGCAACTTCTATTGAAGCTGCCATGTAGACCTTAGAGGAGAGCCTTCTCCATTTACGAGCCTTGTGAATCTGATAACCGATGCTTATGCGCCAGTTACCAGAGATTGAGTGCCCTGAGTTCAGGGTCACACCTGCTTTTATAAGAGGCGTGACATCATAATAGAAGGTACAATCAAACGTTCAGGGCTTACGGGCGGACAGGCCTCTGATTGGTTAGGCATGCCTTGATCACATGAAGTGCGCATGATGTGAGAGCGTGAAGTCCTCTCATTGGTCTAGCACACCCTGGCAACCATGACGTAGGTAATGTACTGGAGGCGTCCCGTAAGGATCGCAACGTTTAGACGAGAAGCATTCTGGATTAGATCTAGAAGGCTCCCAAAGTACCCAAAAAGGCCTCTTCCCTCACAAAAGAGAGCTTGCTCTCCAGGGAAAGGCCCCTTGCCTTCAAGGAAGGTGCTTGCTATTCGGAAAAGGTGACCTCTGCCAAAGAGAGGCCGCCCCGTAGTACATACGGCCGGCAAACGAAAAAGAGGGGCCGCCTTACACGGCACCACATATATCAGCTGTGTGACCATTGTTGACACTGAAATAGTCTGATACATGTCCTTTACTGAAGCGTCTACATGATGAGGATGTCATTTTAGCCCAATGGCATTTAGAACTGACACATGTTAACACAAACTGTCCTCTGTGTATCTTCTGGATGCATAAAGGGAATATTTAAAAATTGTCTGTTTTGGTATTTTTGATTCGTAGTTGAAAGTCTTTTATCTAAAATCTTTATTTCAAGGGCTGTTTAAGTGTTTAAGTTTTCGTAAGGAGAAAAGCCTTATAAATCATATAAATGTGTATGTTGGGTTAGCTATCATAAGAAGTTTTGATATTTTGATAAATTGGTCAGTTTTGTTTACTTATATTGAAGGTAAAATTATCCGTCAACGTGGCAAATGGGATCAGAAGCCAGGGTGAGACAGAAGCCAGAACTGGTACGGCTGTATTGGTTGAATTTTCTGTTTCAGCCATGTGGATTGGAGCCTGGCTTGAAGCATTAACCCTTGTGTTGTTCGAATCACAGTTGAAGTTTAATCAAGCAGTTTAATTTCAATTCCATTTTGGTTTATGGCCACTCATACACCTGTTTTAAACTAAGAATATACCATCTTTGGGTTTTAGAGCTAAGTACAATTGACTGGTTGTTGGTAGCTGCAAACATATCGGACAACCAAACACACAAAAAAAAACTACTTCAAAACAATTCAGATAAAAATGAAAATCTAAACAGTTGAGCACTTGGCAATACAAGATAAATACCAAAATCAATAATTTGGTAGTGATATTTGTATGTCTTTCAATTCATCAATTGATCCTTCGTGGACATAAAATGAGAGGAAACGGAAATAATTTGATGCAACAGCAAGATTTTAAAACACCGACGAGTTCCTGGGATGAAAGATGCAACCTACAAATACTCGTAATGTTTTTGTATCTGACTGTTGACAAACATTCATTGCGATTAAAAAAAATGAAAATCTGAATGTAAAATACAATGCAAACATTTTCATATAATTCATATAATTTCATATAAATCAGTTAATTACCAAGTATGAGGACTATATTTTTGTGGTCCGAAATCGCCCAATATTTTTACCATTTGTTGCCTTACCTTTCAAGAATAAATATTTTTCCAGAGGCAGTGTGATCTGTAAATTACATGCGAAACCCCGTTTTTACAGTGAATTATTACTTTATCAGATAATTGCATATCACCAAAGTTACACGAATAGATTTCTTATCTCTACCGTCAGACGTGAACCGTTTCATCCATATGTGTACATGTTATGGAACAAGGCAAATAAAATAATAAAAGGGACATTATTCACCTGCTCCATCTTGGAATAAGCAATATATTGATGCCCAATGGCAAAAGACCTTTTTCTAGACGTTGAGAATTCGCAGTTTTTTGTTCAATAAACTTACTCATCGAAGTTGAAATGTTCCAAACAAAATGATGCAATCCACTGCAGTAAATATTAAAGTAAGGTTTTTTTTTCAAACAATTGGTTTGAAACTTAAATGCAAAAAAGTAGAAACAGAATACAAAAGTGTCGAAATGTGCAATCACGATCATAGTGTCCTAAATTACTAAATTATTTATCAGAACTATATCAGCAGTAGAATTTTATCAGTGTGTTAACAATTCCCTTAGTGAAATCCACATTCAGGACAGTCCTTTCATAAGAGACGCATTCGTCCCTCAAATGGTCTCGCAAGTAGTGAGTAAGCAAGTAAGCTCTTTCGGGGTTCTCGTTTACAACACAAATGTGACATTTCTGTACAATATTGCCATCGATGGGTTTTAAAATATTTCAGCAAAAAACAAAGTTGCTTCCAGTGGGAATTAAACTCACAACACTAACCAGAGGTTCTTTCAACTCTGCCAATCTGTCATGCCTTGCCAGTCTCAGATTGGCAGACCCCTGTACTCTACAAAGTTATGCTCTATTGAATCTAGGAATGATCCAAGTCCAAAACATGAAGTGGAGCATGAAACAAAGTTCAGACAAAGGATCTTCTATTTAACACATGTCTGGGTGGCAGAATGGAATAAGCATCTGACTTCTAACCAGTGATGGTTAGTGTTGTGAGTTTAAATCCCATGGGGCAACTTTATTTTTTGCTGAAACTTCTTAAATCCCCTTGATGTCAATTTTGTACAGAAATGTCAAAAATACCAGATTTGTGTTCTGAATGAAAACCGCGATTGTCTGGACTATATTAGGCACAGTTTTTCCGCTGTTTGTGTATTTCTAAATCTGCTTCAGAGACTATTTTGAACGACAATGTGTCATTAAGTACGGACCTGTCACGTGTATCAAAGAGTATCTTACCACTGTGTGCAAATAAAAAAATCCGACCCCACGAGAACATAAATTTGTGTGCAAATATTGCTCTTTGTAAGACAGGCGCAATGCAGTAAATGTTTGTCCCTTGCAATGAGATAAATTTATTTCCAGTTACTACAATTAGCTATTAGATCTGTATGTTACGTAAAATAAATCGACACCAAGCAAATTAAACAAAGGTGTAATAGACAATGTTCAATATCAATAGTTGTCTAGCGTTTCTCCTTTCCTCAGTGAAGCAAACAAGGTCTCTGAACGTTCTCTCACCCAAAAAGTATCAAACACTTGTACCACTGAAAAACTGCAAAGATAAAATGTATTTGACATGAATGTTCTTTTGTTGAACCAGTTTCTAGCAAGATTATTTGTAATATACTTTTGCAAAACACTATAATTTAATTCAAATATATTTCAATGCCAGACATTCAGCAGTGTTTAAACTTATTCCAAAATGAATTTGAAAACGAACAGTTCCCGGATACAGATTACTCGTCATTAATCATTACCGTCCACGTACGAAGTCATTACTAGAAAAGAACGTAAAATATGGCGTCGCAATTGACCAATGGGCATTGTTCTTCCAGGCATTGTCAGGGTGTCTATGAATAAAATGGCATTGCAATTAGTGTTCGTGTATATGATTGGATACCCGACTTCACGTTAATTTCTAGTAATGATGACGGGAAGGTAATATTGTCAGTTTGTCTGTCTGTTCACTGGGGATTATTCAAGTTTCTGGTCCCAGGTTCTTTCTCAGTTTCTGGTCCTAGGTCCTTTCCCAAGGGGAGGGGGGTACCCTAGTCTCTAGTCCAAGGTCCTTCGCAGGAACTTTTACTATATTTACAGTAATATATTCCATAAATTACTATTTATTTATTGAAATAGCTTTGATGTCTGTTGTAAACAAATTTTGTGGTAACCTCAATGTGTACTTTTTCTATGTATTCTTAATCACTCTCATCAGTATTTATCCTGCAAATTTTCACATACATGGAATGACTTTAAATAAATCAGAATATCATATTTTCTTAGTATTTATATTGAAGTAGTCACTTAGTTTATTCATCTTTATCTTAAGACTTTGAATCTAAATATAACTGAAAATGGTGAAAATCTATGTAGTAGTTGTCTCACATTTTATTTTTTAAAATAGGTGGCCAAACCAGAAAAAATGATTTTAGCCTTGATAAGGGCCAAAAAGGTATTGGATAAATAAATGTAAATACTATATAAGTTCTTACTTTATTATCTTTCTTTCCATAACTTTATGAAAATATGACTTTACTTAAATTGACATGACCGTGGACCTGACAATAGATATGAGCATAGGAATCACCATATCACCATGGACATGGTCATAACTATGAATAAGAATAAACATGGACTATCGGAGTAACCATAAAAATGACCACGGGAATGAACATAGAATATTTCCGTAAGAATCACCATGACATGGTCATCATCACAGTAGCCACAGACATTACGACAGGCATGGATTTTTAAGATGACTTTTAAGATGACCATGTGACTCTCAGCAAACAAATGAATGAGAGCTTTTAATTCTAAGAACAATCAAGAAAGATGTATCAAATATTGAGATTCACGGTAACAAAACCATAAATGAAAATAAGTAGAGAACCATTTAAACCCGTCAAAAGAATCGACCTCAATGACGTGAAAATAATTCGCCAATAATTCGCCTTACTATATTTCCAAGTCTCCTTCGGAGGCACCTGGCGCTTGCCACTCGAATATCAGAGATGTTTTGTCCGTGTTGTTCGTATGAGTAATCGCAAATGTCTACAAAGAAAACAGGATTGGTCATTTTTATGTAAATCTTGGCTGTGGCATGCTACTTAGGATAACAGTTGCTCCTGCAGGTAATTCTGAATTTGCGACGATCCAGAATCAGTAGTTCATGCATTCATCTTAACAAATTCGTTAAACCATTACTAGAAATTAACGAGAATGCAAAAAATACGCTTAGCACAACCTGATTTTAAAATTTCATTGTGAGGGATTTACTTTAAATACAGTGTGCACTTGTTTGGACTCATGAAGAATTGTTTATTGTCCATTTCTTTTGGCTTCAATTGATTATAAATTTCATGACATTTTTAGTTGTCGCATTGCAAAGGAATGGGGAAGGTAATTTTTACCTGAGAGGCCCACTGAATTTATTACTACTATTTTTTTTGTTTGCACTAAGTAGCATAAAGGCTGACCTATCATGTCTTGTGATTTATGAAAACAAATAGTTGTGCCATCTGTAATTCATAATTGATACGTCACATTATGCTAGAACGACATTGAAAAACTTTTATTATGTGTCCTGTTTGAACTATATCTACTGCGTCGTATTAGTTACACAATTTTGCACAAAATGAGTTGATGTACCTCGCACACATTCTGGGACTGGTCATCGAAGGGCAGCATGGTTCCAATTGGTTCCTCTTCTTCGGTCACCCGGCGAGCTTGAGCAGTAAAACCGCGAAAAGTTGTTCCTTCGTCAGCTTGGATTGTGACTGTTTGGTATAAAATGTTTTCTTCTTCGTTATATTTTAGAAAATACTTCAACAATTTTGGATTTTTTAAACTGCTCAACCGCAATAGGTATGTAACCCTTATACGAGATTTCTTTTTACAAAACTTGACACACAGTCTTAAATATTAATTTGAAAACTTCAAAAACCCTGACGTTGTATTATGTCGCCTGGTACATAAGTGTTCTGAGACAAAATCATGCTGTACGGGGCCTCTGTGGTTTGTGGTTCATTGTCTCCGTGATCAGGGGTCATCTCAATACAAACCATCTCGTTTTCTGGGGCTCCCTCCGGACGGGCTACGACAAGAAAGACCAGTTGTGACGCAAAGGTCAGTGACAAGAATGTCTGCACCAACATGTTGGACTCTGTATTTAAAAAGACGACATAATTCAGTTTTCCCTTTTTAAAATTGTATCTTAAATTTGTTTAATTATTTTGGTACCAGTATTTGTAAAGCAAGTAGCAATTGAAATTTTTGCACAAGTCCCTCTTTAAATATTGACAAATGTAGCAACACAGGTACTCATACCTGTATTTTTAAAAAAGGAGACCAATGTTTCAAAAAATAATTAACAAATTTGACAAACCGAAAACAAAAAAACTCAAAATGACACAATGCTGTGATATTTTATTCGTTAGAATCTGGAAAGTTTCTCTCGAAGTAATTTTGTTCCAGTTCTGTTGGATCTGTAATGTTTCTTATCCCTAATTTTTCAAATTTATCTAAATATATCAAACATTTAACAATCTGTTTGTGTGCGTGTCCGTGTGTCTACTCTTGACAACACGACGTGGCACAACGACCTAAATGAGTAGGTGTTAGGGGAGCTGAACAAGTAGATCCATATTAAAATGTAAGTGATACTGATCACACAATCCACATCTAAATCCTTTAACCTCACCCTAAGGGAACAGCAAAAAATTCGGAATAAAACAGAGACATCACTAATTTCTAACAAAGGCTTTACAATGTCAGTCTGTGTGAATTTCAGATTTTGAATGGTGCAGCCTCCACTGGTGACAATACAAAACTAATTCTTGCAATAAAAACTTAAATATTAGTATTATGAGCCAAATGACGTGGCCATATTTCAAGTTTTCACTTTAGAAGTAGGTCAAAAATAATAAAAGCAAGCACATGCTCAGAAAATTCTGACTAATTCCTAATCAGTAATTCGGAAAAATTTAATTTTCTTCAGTAATTTCTGACAATGTGTCAGAATAACCTGGGCTTATGACTGCTAAATGCAAAAACGTGGTGTTTCAATCTTCTAAGACTGACAGATATGAAAAATGCCTACTGTTTTCCTTTCGCATCAAAAGTCTAATTTTTGTGTGGGACTTTTGTGTGGGACGAGTGCTATACTTTCTCTATATGGACATCTTTGGTTTTGAAGAAATTTGAGTTGCGGTTACGTAACAGGTTTTCCATATCATTTCTTTGGAGCCAATCAGCGATAGGCCCACGTCAAAATCCTTTCATAAAGCCAGTGTGAAATCAGTAAGAATAGATGTGATTGGCACATTTTGGCGTGCAACGACGAGAGAATCGTATCACACAACTTGAATCGGTTGAACCCACCTATAAATATAATTTAACAATACTTACGCACAATGAATATATTTCAGACTCAAACTGCATCTCCAGGTCCTTGAATTTGTTATTTTTATGCAAATCCTTATCAGCTTCTCACGATCCGACATCTTATCACTCTAAGTGTTTCAGAATGTGGTCTATTGAATAGAATAAGAACAATTGTTTCTTTGTCAAATACGAACAAATTCACCCTGCAGGAACATCACAAATTTCTGACTAAAACGGAGATATCACTAATTTCTGACTTTCTGATTACCATGTAAGTCTATGGGGATTTCAGTTTTTCAATGGTGGA
>JBCAUG010562391.1:0-14628 GCA_038406175.1 Haplosyllis leylae | reverse complement strand
TTTTAAAGTAGAAAGCGGCAGAGGCGGGGACCCAAATTTACTTTTCATTTTTCAAAATTTATTAGAGGCGTTTAGTCGAAATTTGGCGCCATAGATGAAGATTAAACACTGGTGTCCATGACAACACTTGTGTTTGATAATTGACGTCATGCCGCGGGTAATAATGAGTAATAAGAAAGAACGGTGGGAATCGAGAGGTGTCCTGTTACCAGACCCGACCGTGGAACTAAGCAACTATTTCCCAGTTTGATTACACGGGGCGGGAGCTGAAATTTGTACTGACTACTACAAGCAACAATTGCCGAGTTTGATTACATGTGGTCTGAGCTAAGCTCTGTAGTGACACGTACAGGCAATTATTTCAAAGTTTGATTACACAGGGTGTGAGCACAGCATTTTTTTCTGACTGGTAAAAGCAATTGTTGTCAAGTTCGGTTACACCGGGTAGGAACTAAGCTTCATACTGACATGTGTTTTGTATTTTCAAGTAATTATTTGAGAGTTTGGTTGCACGGGGTAGTTAAACTTCATACGGACAAGTGCATTGATTTTTCAAGTAATTATTTGATCACAAGGGATGCAACTGATCTCTACTGACAAGTATATATGTGGTGTTTTCAAGTACAGACTGTAATGTGTCTGGTTTTTTTTTGGGGGGGGGGAAGCTTGGGGATGGGGTTGGCTGTGAGACTAACTTAGATTTACAAGTTTAGCAAACTGATGTTTCTCCGTCGTCGACGGTTTTCGTTAACGTGGAAGAAATACGTTTTCATAATTAAAACAATTAGTACACGTTCGCACCTCATGTATGTTCTTTTAAGTACGTGCAAAACTACACATGGATGATGATAAGATTACAATTATATCATATAATATATCCAAATCCCACACCCTGAGTCAGTATGCGGTCACAAAGATGAAACGCATCAAACCCCTGTGTTGAGGTTTCCCACCCCTGCTAGGAGGGTTCCACAGTACCATGGGTCTCAGGAACACTTTAGAGACATTTAGAGACACTTAATACGCGCAGTGTGTTTGTGTTAGATCCATTAATCAACCTGGTAATGAGGCTTGTATTTGTATTTATACGTAGCCATTGTACTCAGTACCCATGGCTATTGTTCTCACTCCCCCTGGACATGGGCCTACTCCCCCTGGGTATTTAACCATATAATCAGTGATAATAACAGGGGGTGATACTTTAATATGAAGGATCACTTTTACCCTTTTTTGCAGATGGGTGGTGGGAATATCAAGGGGGTAAAAAAGTGCATTTAATTTACCATTATTAAGACCAGCAAACTGTGGCCATATGTGAGCATTACCAGAATAATTTATGCAAAAAAGGAAAACCTTAATTGATGATTTGTTTTTCAAAAAAAAGAACGGTTGCAGAAATTGGACAATTACAGCATCACAGAGTCTGAGCAAAAGTAGCATATTCAACTTATTAAAAAATTGTTTCATCAAGGTTTTTGGAGGTCAATCTAATTTAGGTTTTGATTGATTAGAACATAAAAGCTGCAGGTGTGTATGCGTGTAGTTAATATTCAGGCCTAGATCGACTGACGAAATGACGATATAAGTTTAGTACAGATAATTTGATGAATAGATCAAAAGAGTGACCTCTTATTCTGCAGATGAAGCTAAAGTGTTCATGATGAATCTTTAGATGGTAAGAATGTAAGTAAGTTGTTGATATTCTATTTGCAAATAAAATTCATTGAAAGCTACCCTTTCACTGATATTTCATTCAAATAAAACTTGACTTTAATTCTAACCATGTTTTTACCCTAGCAATGTTATATTTTATTTGGAAACGTCTCCTTCTAAGCTTTAACAAAAGCAGTTCAAAGGTAAACAAGTAAATATATTATGATAATTACCATAAAGTTACAAGGCCAGTTGGCCAATAAGACTCATATTTTCAGTAAACAATGAACAATGATTGACATTTTACACAGACAAACTATGCTAATGATTTAGGGGGACTGTACAAAAATACATTGCGTTTTGTACAAAGGTCACAAAAAGCTTGTATTGGGACTACAATGAATATTCTAATGAGAAATTAAAATTACATTCTTGATTCAGCGTTTTGAGCATCACATTCATTTAGATGAAACCAGTGCCAAACAAAAATTAAAAATGAAAAATGAAGTACATCTTGCTTTATTCTACAGAATAGAAAGGCAGTTGACAGCAGAACTATTATTCAACAATCAATCAATCATCATCTAAAAGTCGTGGTACATTTCAAGTAAAACTCTGTTTAATACTGAAAAAGGACGGCAAAGAGTCATTTTCTATTCATTGGTAGTAATGGTGGTTGACCCCTGGTCTCCACTCATGTTACCAGTGGGCCTAAGTAAAAAAAACAACTGGTCTATTTGAGCAGAGTACATGACCCATTGGCAGACAAAACTAAACAATATTCTGTGAAACTGCCTCACAATGGCAATGACTTGCCAATCTTGTGTATCATTTGTTACTGAAATTTTGCCCCTGAAATATGCATACATTTGCCCTTTTTGTCACAATTTATACAGACTGTGGTTATTTATTGTTTAATTTCTGTTCAGCCTATGGTTTATTTCTATAAATGGTTGGCAACGTTTTTTGCTTTTTCCGATCAGAAGATAAGACGATTTTTCTTTCTTTGACCAAATTAGGTAATGGAAGTTGTGACATAACAAACTGAGGGGATAAAGATTAAAATGGATTTATTCCAATGTGTATATATGAACACTTTGTCACAATATGCAATGTGATAGATACCGAATAGCACATCGATTATCATGCATTTTATTATACTTTTTCCATGAGCATTAAAACAGATATTTAATGCTGCATTTCCACTAATAAAATGTCTATTACTCATCCCTGAATGAAAAAGAGATGCCTTGCACAAACATTTAACCTGCTGAAAGTTACAAATATTGAGTTTTATCATTGCCAGCACACACACTATCCCTTTTGAATAATTTAGTAATGACTGTATAATTTGAGCAGTTTATCAGAGTACTTAATGATCTCACTATTGAAGAGTTCCAGTGAAACTGCCAGCCTGACAATAGACCATTGTTAGCTGCTGGCACAAAAACCTTAATTTTGTCATTAATTCTGTGGATTATTGGTGAAATCACGATCCCTAAATCCCTAAATGGATCATTAGGTCTGGTTGATTCTTTAGAGCAGAATTACTGCATAATGCATTCCTCTGTTAATATTTTGTTAAAGGGGCTTAATTGTGTCGCAAAATGAACATTTCTGTAAGTGATCTACCCGTAGGCGGAATTTTTTTCCCAATACAGCAGATTATATTGGTAACCTCCCTCGGGACATAAGTTACAAGCGCTAGCCACTGCGAGGCGGTACAAATACTCGGTTTTGGTATACGTTCAGCCATACTTCAGTCTTCAGTTCAGTATTAGGATTCCCGGTAAAACTGAAGACTGAAGTTTGTGACCAAGTATATTAAGAATATAGCGTAAAAAAGTGATAATTTGCACCATTGCTTGAGGGCAAATGTGAGTGAATTCTCAGTTGTTTTGATACTTTTTCACATGTGACATCCAAGTGATTATTTTTTAAAGGCCTTTTCAATTTTCTTACACATTTGCCACTCCCCAGATGAAAATACTAAAACTGAGCTGAAGACTGAACTTAAACTGAACATGTACCAAGACTGAGAAAATGAACGCATGAACTGCAGATTCTAGAAATCAATAAGATAACTGAAGTACAATGAGGTTAATTGCACGGACATCTGTGTAGGTGAGACAGAACTTTGTGTTATAGTTTTCATAAACTCTGTAAAAAGTGTTTTAACTTCACAGGGATTGGAACTCATGACTTGTCACGCAGCATTTCAGTGTACTGAATCGTTTGGACTTTTAGCAGTCTTCAAGGCTCATTTGAGAAGCTAAACAAATTCACTGAACACCAAGAAGAGTGTATTTCAATAGATGAAGAAAATTAATTACTCAGGGTTTTTTATTATTAGTGATATCATTGAATAAAAATATTGTTCTATGAATTTTTACGGATAAAAACTCCCTTCAAATTTTAAGATTTTTATGTTGGCATACCTTACAAAATCAATAATATGAGTTCGATCTGTTTCCTTCTTCCAAAGCTTACAAGGTACAGATCACTTTTAAGTTTTAAGTTTGTCTTTTTCATTGGCCAGTTCATCGTTTTAAAGTTTGTCTTTTTCAATGGCCAGTTTATTGTTTTAATGTCGTGCACGTGAAAATCCAAAACGCTAATAGTGTGTGTAGTGTACGGGTTAATTGTATAAACAATTTAATTTTGGTTTTTGGTCTTCCGATAGGTTTTGTGTCTTTTTTTATAAAGCTCCTTTTTGAAAATATCCAAATGCAAAAGGTAGTAAACCACTCATCTTTGGTGATAATTTTTTGAAAAATTAAATGAAATTGCCAAAAGAGGATAAATATGAAAACTGTGTGTGTAATTAATTACAGATTCATAAAGATCAAATTGTCAGATAGTTTCGCTTTGGTTACTCTGGTGTACCAGTAAACTTCATTTTTTCTTGGCGTGCCACATAGCGTTTCTCAGAGAACCTTGTTCGTAGCATGTTATGGAGCTGAGGGAAAGGACATAAACCGAAATAGGAATTCATTAAAAAAGGTGACTCCTTGGCGAGTAACCACTAAGAATGTTACACTACTATGAAACAATAACTACTGTCCTCATCCCTGGATTAGTGGTGGTACTGCCTTGTCGTGTCAAAACATGGGCCAAACCATAGCTCTATTGTTTGAATCTAATCCCAGCTGGTTGAGAAAGGATATATGTGCTGTCAATATGTCGCATACATAGGGGTGTCAGTTGTCTCGGTGAAGTGCTGGTGGGGAGTTACGCGGGGCTTGGGGACTGGGGTCCGAGGGCGACGGAGAGGGGTGAACCAGGAGCGGGTCCCGGGGGCGACAGAGGCGCGGTCCGTGAGTATCTTCCCGCAGAGCTGTCGCGGTGCGGGCTGGCTTCCTCAAGCATGGTGTATCTACCCTTTCATGGTCAAGACGGCTTCTTATTCTACACAAGTAGATAATGATCCGAGTATTGGTACCTGTTCCAAACATGAATGCTTGCTGGAATACGACTTTTCTGGCAGTGGATCAATTATCTCCCCAGTTGCTGCACAGGGTGTTATCAAAATCCTTCAAATATTTTGTTGACAACTTTAACGTGTAGTTAAAGTGATGATATTTCCACAACTGGCCCAAACATTTTTATTTGCGGAAAAATCCTCGAAATATTTGTTTAATTCGAGTTTTTCCTAAATTATACAAAGTTGGTACCGTTGCCAAAAGGAATTCAGCAAAACAAATTGTCTCTAGTGGGAATATAAACCTATACCCCTTGTGATTGCTGTAAACTTCGATTATCAGAGTTAAATCTGTCGCAAATAGAACATGGAGAGTAGTGTTCTTGTCTGCAAACAGAAATCCAAAATTTAGTTTATTCCTGTTACAGCTGCTACATTTATGACCTTCGGGAAACGGGAGACAAAAATAACATTTGCTTGATAACAGGATATTGCAAAATGCATAAGAGCATTTGATAAATTATATAGTGATTGATAATTGATGTATATTTTTCCACGAGCAGTATATATATCGATTTTAAAACATCCTTTGTGTATGACGTACATGTAATGTTTTGTCCCCATTTTATAACAATGCATGCAGTAATCACCACATGCACAACCGTTTCTCTGTGATACTTTCTCCTCTTTATCCCCTTTAATTAGCTCTCCACCACAAGGAATTCCTCTCCCGATACCTGTACTGTAGGAGAACTGGTACAGCGGAGGTAGATACGGGGGGACGAGCTTCATCGTTCTAAATGGTGCCCCCTGAGGCAGCCTAATTTCATAGATTATTTGACAATTTTCGAGGCTATTTGCAGGTGTTATTCGCAGTTAATTCCACAAGTGAGGCACTATTGTGAATGAGTCGGGTATGCCAACAGGGGGAAATCAGCGTAAGGTATGTCGAGTGTCGGAGACGATTAGAATTAAGCGTTCGGATAAACGGAGGTGGGAGGAATGTATTACCTGGCTTATTAGCTTGATTACTTACCATAAGGAAGCAAGGCTCACTCACTTTAACTGACATTCAATGGCATTTTTTCCGCAAAATGGAAAGGACATTCACTGAATTTACTAAATTTTGAATCAGGGTGTATTTAAAAACTTTTGACACTTTCGCCTATTCATCAGTGGAGTGGATTAATTCTGAGAATATTCCAGTGCAAAATCTATTGTTTTAGCACGGGAAGACCCTCAGATGTGACACCTGCCACTGGAATTGGCATTTAAAGTGCACTGACCCAGGTGCACTCAAAAGTGCACTGAATCTGAAAAAACAAAAATTGTTGAAACATAGCCTTGCGATACATCTTCCTATATCAGAATTTCATGTAGATGACAAATAAGTAACTTTTACAGTGATTTGAATTGATTTCATTAGCGATTTTAGTAATTTTTACCTTCTTTTTTGAAGACTTTAACCGCACTGCTAAATCCAATTTTCATGATTTTCACCAATTTTAATCCAAAAAATCTAGTTAAAGAAGTCATGCTAGAAAGTAATCCTTTTGCACACAGACAGATAGGTATCCAGGTAGTATCCAGTAAAAAAATCAGACAGAAATATTAATCCTAAAGGCCCTTTCCGTGAGGTTAAACTTGCCCCCTATATTCCGAAATCGAAGTGAACAGCACGCCGACTGAATACAAAATGAGGCCTGGAAGGCCACTGCTTGGCTCGCTCCGGTCAACTCAGTGGCTCTCCCCTGCTATTGTCTTCACTTCACCCCCATGACTTTCTGGGTCATTTGCGGCCAAACAATAGGCAAATTGGCAATTCCGTCAATACAGTACAATGACTAAGGACCCCCTTAACAGTCCCATTCAGTCTTGAGCGATTCTGAACATTAATCACAGAATAATGGGACAAAAAGGTAGGGCAAGCAAAGTGAATTTTATAGTATATAGTTGGCTGAAAGTGTCCAAAATTTTTAAATCAGTTAATGACTACGCCCTCATTAATTCACAGAATTAATGATCCTCGGCCTAACGACCTTGGATACATTAATTCCGTGAATCAATTTGGGCTAAGTCATTAACTACTACTTAAAGATCTTTGTGGCTGTGCGGTAACACTTTGGTCTGCTAAACATCATGTTGCAAGTTCGAATAATACATTAAATTTCAACTGACTACTTGAATTCAATTCTTTCAGCGAAGGTATTTAGGAAAAAACTTTTCTCTTTGTTTAGAACCTTTTGTGATCTGGTTTTGGATCTGAAATTCTATTTTATCAAGGACATCCCCTATTACGTTGTGGGAAAATAGTATTATTTCATTTCAGCGATGTGAAAGCTCTCAACTAATACCGATGTTTTCAAACTCAGATCACACTAAAACCTAATGTATCCCATACAGAAATAATTTATTCGCATTGTTCCAAAGAATTATACGAATTAAATGTTATTCCTTTTTGAGTCTTTGTCTATGTCTGGTAGATCTATAAATTGAAAACAAGTTCTTTGTTCATCTATGTAGTGGACACACATGTCATGTACGGAAGCGCAGGTCTTATGTTATCAGCACAAAGGGCTTCAGACAGCATTTGCGAAAGGATAATTATTATTATAAAGCATACAAAAATTGAATGAACCAGTATGTAATCATATTGTAACTCGTGGCAATAAAAATAACCTATTGATCATTACACTTTGTGAGATAGCACCTGAGAATTGCTTATTCTTCCGTCTCGTTTAAAATTTATTTCTTTATAATTGATTTATATTGGTCTTCAATCAATAAAGGGATTATGGCAAAAGAGTTAACTTTTTCAGAGATAGTGCTTTTATGAAGATACTTAGAATTTATTGTCATCAAATAATGTGGCGTATGTAAATATTATTATTTTATTACTCGTTTACAGCACCAATAAAAGTGTTAAATTATTTTATAAAATTAGATGTTGGATAATGTTTGATATATTTGTTTCTATTTACAATGGAGCAAAAAACTCAAGTTAATAAAGTGATATTTCATAACAGTGTAACCAAAGTCAAAATTTATTTTAGAATAATTAAATTCTTCATATATAAAGTTTTTATTTACAAAAATGTGCAAATAGAAGGAGTTCAATACTTAAGATTATATTTCCAGCAAAATATTGGCTTATTTGTAAGAAATTAGAAGTCAAATGTTCAATAATTACACTGTGATACAAACTTATAATATTTGCAAGATTGAATACATTGTCCTTACTTTGGTATGAAAATCACCAATAAATTAATAGCTTCCATGCAACCATGATATTATTTCTGTGCCTTGGGTACCCTATTCTATTTACAAAATTAAGCAGGCATGTGAAGTCTCATTTTTTTGCCCTAATTCCCATCCTCTTGTACAAATGCCCTCAACAACAGATGTGAAAATTACAGGTTCTGGAGTAATAAATCATGAAACAAAGTTTGACAAGGGAATTCAAAGTCTTATTAGGTTTAGTGTTAAGAGTGAGAGGCATGGTGTTTGTTATGAATTGTTCTCTCTCAATCTGTAACTATGATTGTTTGACCTCTGAAGGTCAAGTCGGCCATGTTTAT
The DNA here is from genome assembly GCA_038406175.1 of Haplosyllis leylae. Lineage (NCBI taxonomy): Eukaryota > Metazoa > Annelida > Polychaeta > Phyllodocida > Syllidae > Haplosyllis > Haplosyllis leylae. The sequence goes on along the minus strand of JBCAUG010562391.1, from coordinate 5,976 downwards.
GAGCGTGTTACGTCAAATAACGTTGTGTTTTATGGCGTAACGTGTTATCACCGCTAGTAGTCATCGGAATTGAGTTTTTCGCTTCATTGGACCATCAACACCTTTGATGGAATTTGGTCATGGTTCTGTTTTTGTTCGGTTATGACCACTGTTCTCTTTGTCATATTTCTGTGATTTGATATTTGGTACTTTCTTGATGTTGGGCTTTCGTGAAACGAGGAAAGTTGGAGCCTTAAGAAACAAACCACAGGGGAGGGTCAAGTATTTTTCATAGTAGGGAAACCTATTTTGTTGGTAACTTTTTCTAAAAATACGTGTAAAAATAAGATAGTTTGCACAATGAAACGTGATGTTTGATGTTTACTATTATTCACTCTTGTGCATAGTTTTAAATATAGGTCGGGGAAAAAGGTAAATTTCTTAAACTTGGCTAATTTGCTGCACTTAAGCGCATGACGTGTTAGAGCAAAAATCTTTACCGTTTCTTCCATTTGTTCCCTTAAAATTGAGGGCTTGAGGAAAACTGAATTTGTTTTATATTTACAAGACTTTAATAAGATCTCTGTGTGTATGATTCATACATTGAGGGTGGATAAGTCGTCTCAATAACCGGATCTCATTTATATCTTTACCTTAATCTAGCCTTATGATGTGTCCCTGAGTGAGCTATTTGTCACACTGCGCGCAGATAGGGAAGTTATTAAGATGTTGGGTGTCGGAAATGTGAGCGAAGTTTTCTGGTGGGAAAGATTAAATTATGATATGCTAAACAGAAATGGATCCTGCTTGGTGATTGAGCCAATCACAGAGGACGTTAGGGAAGACACAGGACAATGTACTCAGGAGTGGAACAGTCCGACACGAGAGGAGATGACACTTTCTGTCAAAAAGGACACTTACTCTATCCACAGTGTAAACTGTAAACAGTTTGTAGGAAAGGAAATTGCAAACATAAATTTGTTAGAAAACCAGAATTATAAAAACCATTATCACTCGTGAGGATGGAAGTATTGTATGCTTTGGCTTTGTTCACAATTGGTTTGAAGAGGTCCTACTTTTTTACACTCCAGGAAAATATAGATTCCCTTTCATTTCCCCATCCGAAAATGGTGGAATTCTGTAGGGTTTAGTTCAATACAGCCAATGGCCACATTGAGAACAAGGTACTGAATCTTTTTCCTATTTTGAATGCGACAATCCATACATTTTGACAAAAAATAAAATTCAAAATCAAAATTCCTATGCAATTTGAATTCACAAGCTACTGATTATAAGTCCACAGTCGTAAACCACTATGCTCTTGTAAGTGGAAGACTGAAAGACTTTTTTGATATGTTATAGATAGTTCCTGATCCTTTGCGCAATCACGGTTTGCATGCGTTTAATGTCTTGTTATTTTATGAAACTTTTTCTTTCTGTCAGATTTAAATCATCATGACACTTGACAACTCTTGATGAAAAAAAGTCGTTCGAGATGTAACCTGCATGATCTGATCACTTCAATGAACAACAGTGATTGCTGCCAGGCAACTCTTTGTTGCTAGGCAATTATTAAAAGTGCAAGTAACTATTTGCAATAAGTTGTTTTAATGACGTCAATTTAGTGGCATTATGAATGGGTAATGGGACATGATGTTGTTATGGGTCCTCTGAGGGCAGCTCCCATTTGACAATAGAGAGCGGAAGTTTAGAGTGGTCAACCAATCAACTGTGGTGATGACACGCTTGGCATAATTAGGTCACTGAACACAATGGCGTCTATCAAATTACGTCCCAGATAACAGTTCAATCTGAATAATTTTGAATGTCCATTGATGTCATTAGAGCTGATACACTGCGTGGACTTAGTTAATCAGTACATTTATTAAAATTAAGGTTGTTTAATGGATTCATGTTGTTTCTACATGAAATAACCCTACCCATCCAAAGAAAGGTCCAACAGTAATAATAATGTAAAAGTAGTAGAAACGGATCAAGATCCTTGTGAAGTTGTGTTCTAAATCACATGGCCTTTTTCATATAATAACGCAGCGTTATTTTTGGCAGAATAATGGGCACAAAAACGGTACATGTAAACAAGGCTTTGAATAAAACTTACCAAAAATCGTGAACATTGAAAGCCCGTATACCCTTGAAGTTTTCTTTATTACTGAAGCAAAGTAATGTCAATGGTATAACTATAGTCTGAACTATCCAAGTCCATTCTGTATTGGAAAGACAAATCTTCAATTCATTCTAGTCTGGTCATTTCTCTTTCGGAAACAAAGTCCATGCCACTGTGGAGATGAGCTGAACCAGGAATGGAAAACGTTGTTCTTTTTCAATATATTTGTATAATTGTTTATCACATTTAACATTAGAGCTCCTACTAAAGGCTCCAACTTTGGTAACAATACTGTTTTCTATTGTTCTAGAACGACTTGGGTCTCGGGTCTCAATTGATGCTGTATAATTGAAACCATCAATTAGTTACCATGTCTGCCGAACACACACTAGGCAGAGTTTGAGAGCGGCCATAAAGGTTATGGTATGTTATTTTTTCAGTTACAGACTTATGATTCAGCCTCTGTATTTCATATTATCAATGTCATTGAAAAAAATTATGCGACAAAACTGTACATAGGCTGGTGTTCTGTAATGAGTTTATTGCACGAAGTCCTATTCACACTGAAAGAAAGCGGAAGGGAAGCGAAAATTTTCTTTGATGTTTGCCATTGATTCTATTATCTCATTTTGCTTTTTTTTAAATCTATTTCGCTTTCGCTACCGTTTTCGATTGGTGTGAATCGGCCCTTTTGCGAACAGCTTGAACTTGCGTGCACTGTGGCTTCGCGTGAACAATAAAGCTGAACGTAGCTTAAATAGACGGCAATATTCTCTAAGACGCATAATTATACTGTTCATTATATTAGAATTGCGGACAGAGCAGGAAACAATAGGGTTTATTACGGTGGACTTATTATGTTTACGATACTTTACTAGATGAACTTTATGAACCTATTTGAGTTTTTTTGGTAATGCACAAAGTAAGCAATGTTGCACTTTTAATTTTGCTTTAAAAACCGCCCGGGTACGAAGTACGACAGGAGGTTATATTTTCAGTTTGTTTGTCTGTCCCAGGTCCTTTCCGGGGGAGGGAGTAGGTACCCCCTAGTCCTGTCACTGGTCCTGTACAAAGTCCTGGCCTAGGTCCTAGCCGGGGGAGGGGTACCCTAGCCAGGACAGGACAGGAGGATACCCCCACACAGGACAGGGTGGTATCCCCCCCTCCCAGACAGAACAGGGGGTCACACGGGAGGACTTTCGTATTTGAAAATAAACTAGACAGAGATTTTGGTCACATTTTGAATTCAATTCAAAGCACCACAACAAACTTTAATTTGCACCAGCATTTTTCCAGCTAGTAACCATTTCAACTTCATTTCCAATAGAGCTTACACAAAAATACCAAATTTGTATTTTTGCCATCGTTGTAAAAACTCGAATGCACCTAAAATACGGACTCAAGAAAGCAAATGCTTCCAATGACTCAAGCTGTTGCCGTAAAATGTCACAAAAAACCCATGAATGAACGTTATTGTCCATGATACACTTAATAACCTGGTCAGCGAAAAAATTTCCCACCTGAATATTAAAGTTCAAATATCGTCGGTTTTAATCCAGGACAACATACTTTTGAGACATCATGACGACATCATGTATCTGAGTTTCGAACTTTTTCCCATTTTTTGTCTGTTGTTTATTTTTCTGGACAGATATGGTGAGAGAAAATAATCTCTTGATCTTTTGTATTACGGGCGTCATCAATGTCAGGTCGTCGAATTGGGGTCAATTTTTCCTAATGTTTGTGGGTTTTTTGTCCTCTTTTTGAATTGCTTTCATCAGTTGTTTCATTTTGATTCAAAACATCATGTCTCCCCAGTAGTGTAGAGATCTGAAATTATTGTGTTGGTCATGACATACAGTTGCAAGTATTGAGAATCAAGTCCAAGAAGTTCTAACACAACCACCTGTGTCGGTTGTCGTGAATTTCCTGTCTCTGTTTTGACCCCAAGAATTCTAGTCATAAAAATCATATGTGTCATTGTAAGAACAGATACATTCACTTCTCAACTATTTCTAGTGTCTTTGAACTTCAAACATCACAAGAAATCAAAAGTTATAAATTATTCTACGTGGTGGATGACCCTTTCCATACGTAAAGAAAATGTGATTCGTAGTTGAGCATCATCTTCCTGAGTGCAATACGCTTTCCATGATATTGCGTTCGGTTCCTTTGTAGTCAATGTGAAAGAAAATCATCTAACACTAGCCAAAGGAAAGTCTCAAAATGTTCCAAATTCCAAAATTCAATACTGAATGGAAAATTTTAAATCACATTTTAATTTATTTTAATCCCAAATTAAAAAAATAGAAACACAAAATGAAATATTTTGGACCAATTGTTTCTTTGCAAAAGCCAATGTTCAACGGAATATAACACGTTGGCTGCCAAATTCCGATACGGTCGTGGACAAAACTTAAAGTAGTCAGGGAATGAGCGTGTAAGGGTATTCAATTATGGAGACAAATTTGTAAAGTAAATAGAACCTGACCGTTACCGCACAGGAAAACCGCAATTTTCTGTCTTATCTCAACAGAAAGACAACATCTCCCTTCAGGCTGCTTATTACAATGGTGCCAAAGCCAGTTTAAAAGCGATTAGAAGTCGTCTTAGGGATGGCACCCTGTTGAGGAGTAGCCCTCGCGATGTACAGACACACATTGGACCTATTTACACCACGTCCATGTCGTGAGGGGCCGACCTTTGTGTGACGTCATAGTCCCGTGACCTAGAAACAGCCAATGGTGTGGTGCTGCTAACAATATGGTATGGTTGGTTTGCTCCGTAATTGATGCACAGCACATTGAGTGGCGACTGGAGGTTGTGATCCTTTTTACTTAGGTTCATTCTTTTCATAAAGTAAAGTCATTTCAACACGTAGTCAACTTTTCGCGTATTTCCGAAGATGTGTAGTGCTATGTCTCCCGTTGTGTGACTTCTGCTGGGAAACAGCATTGTGGTGTGTTGGTGGCGAAAACTTCCGGAAAAGTTTTGTTTTGCTCGTTTGTGGTGGTCGTGGTTGAAGTTTCCGAGAAGTGATCTTTGTGGCAGATTGAGGCCTTGGGAAGAAGAAGCACATTTGCCGAGAAATCATTAAAACAGATAGTCATCGTCATCGTCATCGTCAAGATGATGGAAGTAACGTCGGCGGTGAAAACAAGTACAGGCAGTGCCTTCAGTATTGACTCCATCATGTCCAGGAGGGACAGGGACAGAGATAGTAGAGAGGCAGTCAGTGTGGTGGCAGGGACATCCAGGGACTCAGAGCAGCGAGGAGGAGGAGGTCTTCCCTCTGTGTGCACCGTCACTGTCCCTGCACAACATCCTCCTCTGCACGGGTCGACCCTACCCAGTGCTACCGCTAGCGTCACTACCTCATGCGCGTGTCCCCCCGTATCCCCACTGGAATCTCTCTCCTCCACAGGTTCCATTAGTCACCCTCACCCTCATCCGCACCACCCGGCTAGCCCTCACAGACCTACTAACAGCCCGCTGGGCGACAGTTTACATCACCCTGGACTATCAGCCGCGACAATAGCGGCTCGGAACAGTAACGGTTTACACCCGTCGCATTTATCGTTATCAGTGTCGGCGGCCACGGAAGCGGCGTTGCTACACAACCGAGCGATCGCAGCAGCGGCCGCGGCGCAGAACGCACACACGCTACACACTCAGCAACAACAAGCGGCAGCGATGGCAGGTCTCTCGGCGCTGGACCCGCACGGTACCGCAGCGTTAACCGCCGGTGGAGTCGGAACCATCCCCACGTTACCCTCATTCTCAACCCTGACGCATCACCCTGCGGACCGCGGCCTCGCGGCGCTTCAAGCCTTGTCGCATAAGATACAAGGACTTCCCCCGTCATTAGGCGT
>JBCAUG010562281.1:0-14628 GCA_038406175.1 Haplosyllis leylae | reverse complement strand
AATTCTCGACACGAAATAAGATAGCATACCTCATTGTCCAAGTACACATGGTCAAGATCTTTACAGTTGCAAGCAAATGGGTCTCTTAACATTCTACTTGCCCTACAAATGCAAAATAGACATATTTAAGAACAATCTGTATTCCCCAATGGTAAAACGTATCAATTCTGTCTATATTTTAATTTCACATACATGTTGATTAAGTGGTAGGTGAAAAAGAAAGGAAAGAATTAAGTAGGTCATTTAAGCGGGAATTTACAGGAGGTGATCCTATTTTCCATCACCTTTACAGTCGCTCTATCAGCAGTGTAAATTCCCATCACTTTTAGGCGGGAAAATAAATGAGGGGGGGTGAATGAATACAGTTGGGTGCATGTTGAAAATGGATTTTTTTTTCATTCACCCCCCCGGGGCATACTTGTCTTAAAAGTCCGTTTTCAATCACCCCGGGGGGGGGGGCCTACTGGTTAGGGGGGGGGCGAATGAAAGCTTTACACCAGAACTAAACACATCGAACTTTAATTTCAGTGAAAAGCGAATCGAGGAATTAATAAGGGAATTAGAGAAAGATGGGAAATACAAGGAATGGGACTGGAGAAATAAAAGCGGAAATAAACCGCTTTCAGATATCTTTGACCCCCATGCAGTAGATAGTCATGAGCAAAACTCAGAGTCAAACGTCAAACATAGACGACGCACAAAAGCGCCAGCACCAAAGAAGAATAGAACATTACGATACGACTACAAAATACCAAGCAACGATCTGTCTTCAGAAGAAGTGAAAAAAATCCTCAAAATATACGACATTTCAAAACCGATACACACGGACTATGAGTGCGTTACACTGAGTATTCGTCCTAATGTACCCGTGTGTCTGTATCCAAATGATAAAGGTAAATAACTTGGAGACACAATTGAGTCGCCAGTCGCCTTACAATGGAGGTACAACATACACCTACTCATAAAAATAAAATGACTTTCACTTCACAAAATAGTATCACAGGTTCTATTGTATAACAACATTCATTTGCAACAATTTGAACATGTTTATAATATCATGTGACTTTTTCCAGACATACATGTGTCTGCACACATTCGACGGGAAGGAATATGGGAGCCGCACATAGTCAAAGAGTTTCAAAACATCATGTACAGCGACCCGGAGCTAGGATTTATAGACATTGGTGCTAACATTGGTCTGTATTCGCTTGTCGCCCTCGCTATGGGCCACACAGTTCTCGCCGTAGAACCGCTTCAGGTAAAGAGCTCCTCCCATTTAGGAAAATGGACAAGAAACATTTTGGCTCAATGGGGGAGGTTTGAGTGATCTTCGTTTGGTCGTTCTTCACGAGTATCGTAATCATTGTATTGAAAAGAGTAACGTTTTCTACGTGTCCTCAAAAGGGTAATATTAATTATGTGTTTCTCCATTAGGAAAATATTCGACATCTGCAAGAAGCTGTTCACATAGGAAATTTAACAAATCGTGTCATAGTGTTACAGAATGCTGTATCAGATTCACGTACTATCATACCATTGGTAACCCGAAAGGACAATCAAGGAGGTGTGGCACTCGACGACCAGTCGAAAACAAAACAGAAAGTGACACTATCCTGCCTAGAAAGCCAAACAAATCCATGCGCTCAAACCATCCACATGGATGATCTGTATGTAATTGCCCCTTTCAAGAAAGCAGTTATCAAAATAGACATAGAGGGACATGAACACAAAGCGTTCGCTCATGCAGTGAGACTGTTGAAGGACATTTATGTGCCGTTCATATTCATGGAATGGATGAAACTGAGGGAATACTATGGCGCTGAGGTAAGATTTTTAACATTATTGAAGCTTCACACTGCACTTATGACAAAAAGTGAAGATGATCCCATTCAGTGCGAGACGTACCATAAGAAACAAGTTCGTAAACGAGACGGAAACTCACTGAAGGAATCTGGATGAATTTATTTTAATTGCGTGCTTGTGAAGAGTCAGCTGTTTCATCTATTTGACGTTTTTGTGGTCAAAATTAAGAGGCACAAATCCGGGTTTTATGCTAATGAGATTACCACGTGACGTCATGTCATATTGCAACAAGCCAGTCTGTGATGTTAACATCACGACGCGATTTTTCCACAATTCCATTGAACTTCTACAGTCAGTTTAAAAAGGGAGTCACGATTTTTTTTCTGCCTTACAGATCACAGACACACCGGATAAGGATATGGTGTTTGAATTGGTGGACTTGTTGCTGCAGAACGGGTATCAGCCGTATTCTCTCGTGATGGGCGCTCGGCTAAAGACGAACTACTGGTACGGGTGGCCGGACGATATCATCTGGAAACACGAGTTGCAAGAATTGGTCTGAATTAAAAATTGAGAACCGACGCGACGACAAAGTTTTACATTGCACACAAACCAGTGTATAAATTAGCCCAAACCAAAATTATATCTTTTAGGTGTTAAATAGGGGATTTTAATTTCTCAATTCTTGACACAAAATCACCCCAAACTCAAATCGTGAAATCCCAACTTCAGAACATTTGCAAATCACCAAATCACGAAACCAAATTCATAAAACTGAGAGATTTTTTACACGTTTTACATTTAATGGAATTCTTTGAATTGCCCATTTCTAAAATGTCAAATCCGGTTCGTTTGATGATAATTTTAGATGGTTTGGCCGCTTTATACTCTGATTTGTGTACGATAACGGATTATGTCGTTTGCGTTTCTGTATTTTATGACAAGGCGCACAATTGTTTTCGAGTTTTTGAGGTTCTTTGAAAGTAGAAATTGATAGACATTGGGTAAATTATCGGGTTACCGTTATTCACGTTTCGTTACAGTGTAAAAGGTTTTTCATGTGTTGACAACAAAATTTTCATCAGGTGAAATTTCTCTTGTCAATCATTCCAAAATATTAGCAAAGTGTTTTCTGAAATATTTTCCATGAAAGGATGAAATGAAATATTATGGGCATGGTGATTCCACAATAATTGTTGCATTTATCAAAATATAAATAATTTAATTTATTATTATTAGCTTATATCATGTGAAGATTTTGTTAAAATGAGTTGAGGCTTTCTGTGATAAAAAATGAAGAGGGTCAGTCTTGCTAAATCAGTCTTGCTAAATTGTCATTGCAAGGAGGACTTTGGTGCGTCATCACCATGGAAACATAATGTTTGTAAATACTTAAACGTGCTACATTAGCATATGATTTTTTGGTCGCGCCTGCTTTTGTAAAGTGGAGCGAATTATCTTCTCACTATGTTATCTGTTTCTGCAAATAAGCAATCAAGCAAACAACAGAAAGGTTATTTTAACTATGACACCAGATGGCTCACAAGACCGATTTCAAAAATTAACACTAGATGACTCTCTTATGTCATTCCCTTGTTAAGGAAATGATAAAAAACAAATACGACGACAAGCATTCCTTGTAATTGTGCTATGTTAGCTTAAAATTCGACAGACCTTTCTTACTAATCGTTAACTATGTCTACGTGTGGTTATACTTGTCAAAGGTTAGTCGAGCACACATTGAACATTCAATGATAAATTTATCTAACTGATAAAAATAAAAATAAGACTATTCCAGACTGCCTTCGTCGATTCTGTAGTGTTTGAGAAGAAAGGTTGCGGAGCATGATAAATCTAGTCATTAAGCAGCAAAAATCATTGAATCAGATTTAGTACTAATCCCTGTTGACCTATTCGTTTGTTTTAATGCGAACTGTAGAGAAAGGTGTTTTGTAATACTATTCCATTTTCTTCAAACAATCGCTTTTTCTGTCAGTATCACAATCTAGATGTGCACTTTTAACTCATTGTTAAATATTATACCATTCAACCTACTTTACGTAACTCTTTGCTAAATGTTCAAACCAAAATATGCAAAAATTGCTCTTTATTTGCCTTTCACTTTCAAAATGATAGTACTTGTAACAGAGCTGTGGGACATTTTAGAGATAGATACATCAAAGTTACAGGCACATATTTTCGTGCTTATGTTGAGTGGCAGTAAAATGCTACAATCGAGTTTTCCCTAAATGCTTTCACTGAATTCAGTGACAAAATAATATTAAAAAAAAAAGGATTGCTGTAGTCAAACCCACTATCTCTTGTGCTGTACTCAACCCACCATCTCCTGTGTGAGAGACAGAGACTCTACCACTCTGCCACAGAGACACAGCTAACAGAAAAGACAGTTAAATTGATCCTAATTCATGCTTCAGTGATTTTTCAGATTCCCTGAATTCAGTGAATTCAATGAAAGCTCTGCTCTATTTAGGGAAAACTCGAATAGAGCACTATGTGTCAACATGTCCAGATGAAAAGATATTTTCATTTTTTTGTGTACACGTGAAAATTGTTGTTACAATCTTTCATTTGAATTTTTAAAACGAGAATTCTAACATATGCAAATGATCGTTGTAAAAATTTATTATTAATTTATTGAATAAATTCAAAGATAAAAACTCGCACAAGAAGTAACATTTCAACTATGCTAAATTGAGTTTTTCTTATTTGGATATTTTCACTGAATTCATTGAATTCTACAGAGCTGAAATTGTGAAAAACATAGCTTGTATTTGACGGCTGATCAGATGTTAGACCGGGTAGAGTTTGTATTCTCACGTCTAAAGGTGCTTTTCCACTGTCAAATTACAAAGAACTCTCTGCTCTGAAAGAAAGAAATTGGACTCTTTTGTAAAAGTATGATCATTATTGAGGATTTTTCTTTTCACTGAATTCAGTGATTTCACTGAGAGATCCAAATGGGAAAAACTCGAATGTCAAGAGCTGGCCTGTGGCCAATCTTTGTTTTTTTAATTGATTAGCATAGACTTTTCTACTGACTATTTACAGAGAAAGACGAGAAGTGACAAGTTTTAATATTTTAACATTTATTGTGTAATTCTCTTAGTGTATGTACAAATTGTGAAATGTATTGCGTGAAAACGTGGAAATCACAATAACAATAACGAATAAGGGCATTAACGGCGAATGGAATTAGTTCCTAGTGTAAAGAGAAAAAGACGAAGATGGTCATATAGTTGTCGATTGTGACAGAAAACAATTTGAAAAGAGGTTCATATTTTATCATTGATTTCAGTATTAAAATGTAAAACTAAACTTGGATTATTAATTTTTGAGATTTACAGTTGCACATGTTGAGGAAATGTCCATTGGTTTGAGACTTGGAATTATTTCACATTGAGCCTGTTTCAAAAACATGAGTCAACGATTGAAAAGCCATATTTAGGTGTATTCTCTTTAAATTACTTTCAAAACTGCTTCTCATCAACGTTAAACAAAAAATTCAGAATCAACGTCTCTAAAACTGTTAGTTTAGCAATCTTACCAATATTTTGGGATACGATATATTTGAAATTTTAAATGAATCTTTGGTCATCAAAAATGTTCAACAATGTATGCCATTCCAATTTGTATTCTTGCACACCCGATTGGTATTTTCATATTGAAAACTATATTCGTTGCCTCGCGCACTTTCAATTATGTGTTATTATTATAGATCTACAATTAAAAGTTGTAGGCTTTCATGTGGGTATTTAAATATCTTAAATTGATATAAAGTTGTAAACGTACAATATATACAGTAGATACACAATGTTGAAGGTCTGTTGACACGCAACAAAATTCAGACCGATCTTAAACCGGAATTATACTTTATATTAGAACAAAATATCGGGCAGAACTTCGGGTCAAATGGGTTTGTCACCCATTTAGGCCAAAATTCTATTCTCCAATACAGAAAAATATGGGGCCAAATTTTTACGACGGGCTGAAATTCGTTACGTGTGAACATACCGTTACAGGATGTTTTAATTCCATTAGCCTTGGCTAGACGTAATTTGCCAGAATATTTGCACCACGATTATTGGAACTAAAACAGAATTTCCTTGCTTGACTTGATGACTAGATGGTGATATGATTTCTTAGTGAGTTTTTACAAGATGATTGCAATATGTTGCTGAATTTTAGTGTTCACTTCATGAAAGGTTTGCAAATGTTGACCTGGTAACAGTTATAATTGATCCATCCAGGAAACTTCAATTATTTGACATTGAGCCTGTTTCTAAAACACAAAGAATATTTGGAAGACGAAAATTCCTCTCATTGTTTCCTTGTTCAAATTATGTGATCTATCTTGACCTTATATTGAAATACGTTTTTTCCTGGTTATTTTTAAATTGGGACATAATTTTTGTTTAAGTAACAATTTTAGGTGAGCCCTCAAGGCGTTCATAATTATAGGGTAAACCACATGGTTTTGCAACTTTGTGGATGCTTTTTTCCCTAGTTATAATTCGGACGAATAGAAATAAGAAACCACAACTATACGCAAGACTTCATTGAAACTTGCTTGGTCAATAAATTGAAATGAAATAAATCCACATTTATTTCAACTATTGTCATGAGATCAAATTCTCTCACACAGCACTCCCATACAGAAGAAGATAACAGTTTCTCCGCATTCACTCTAAGCACACTTGTAGCTAGCAGAAACACAAAGTAATGCATAACATTCAACAATACTTTGAATAACAACTTGTTTCTTGTTTGCAGTAACATTTTCATAAGATAGATCTATTTTTATTTTGCTGGATTTTTGCATTCTGTACATCCTTTCATGCCACAAACTGAATATGTTTCACAGCATCGGTCATATCAGACCGTAGCAACTGTTTAGAGCACTTGGATGTCTCCATAGCCATTAGTGTTATCTGTCGCTGTTAATTTTACCACACTGAAAGTTTTGTATCGGCCACAAATACAAATATTTTCCTTGTTTGACGAGAAATATTATTGTATTAAGCTGATGTAATGTTCGTACTGGCAGTAAATGAAAGTTATCGGCTCATTCATGTTTGCGTGGCAAACCATTTTTGATAATTTGCCATAATTTGCATCATTATGGACAAAACATTATTCCATTTAGTCCGTTTGCCTCTAACATAGAGACAATTATTTTTATAAGCTGACAACAAACCTTCTCTTCATGTAAATGTAGACTACAGCACCATTGCATTTTGATTTTGTTTTCGAGTTCCAAATATGACAAGTTCTGTGGTAAGGTGATTTTAAAAGTTAGTTCCTGTTAAAATTTGAAAGGCTCATCCTTCAATTACATGCTGCGAGGATCCTGCGAACGTTGAATGATTAATTAAATGACATATCTGTCTTGCTACTGTCGACTCTCAATTCCAAACATTGTTCGGTTCAGTCCTATCCTGATATTTTGTCTCTAAGAGTAGTTGACCTGCCTACTTAGTTTGTGTATGGAATTGATGAGATCTATGTTTTCCTAACTTTTGGCGAGGGATCGCTTCCTATTTTCCATCATGGGTGATGAAGATGTTATGGTTGGCGCTGGGTGTTTGTGGATACTTGATTCACAAGGAGATTATGCCTTCTTGGCATCGCTTGATTCTTCCTTGCTCGGGAGGCGAGGTTTCCCTCCGTCCCAACATTCGCCCTGGAGGAACCTGGTTATCGTTCTGTAGAGGTGACGGCTTGTCTGATGACCCGCTATAGCATGGTTCTTGTCTGTGTAAATCTGAATAGTAAAACAGACAAGATGAACCTTGCTGTGTGAAGGTTTTATACCGCAGTATTTTGGACTAAAATTGATTATTTTATTCTCAAGTTCGTGATGAGCAAGAAAGTTTACACACCTGAACCCTGAAATCAACGTCAGCGTCTGTGAGAGCTTTTACAAGTTGAGCTGTGTGTTGAAAATGCACGTTATCATCTGCTGTTCCGTGGACCACCATGAACTGTCGTCCTTTAAAATTAGCTGCCTTTGTGGAGACGTTAGCATTCTGAAGTAGAAAGTTGGGTTCTTTCAACTTGCAATTACAATTACAATTAAATCTTCAGATATCAGTTACGTGATCAAATGTTCACAATCACAATCTAGCTTTGTCGTTTTAAAGCGAAATCAAATCTGTCAAAATAGCCAAGAGTTATAAATGCCTGTAGCACCAAAAGAAGTTATTCATAGTTTCCCGCCAAGACTACCTGTGGCCTGTTACTACTGGTAAGCCATGTAAAGTGGTGCTAGTGGTCATTTTTGCCTTTGACTAATTTGACACGTTTGAGTTTTCTTCAAAATGGAAAAATCAATTGTGACATTTTGCAGGATTTTGCTTCTGTACTGTACTGCTTATGCGGAATATTTGGTGGATACTTACAGTGTATCCAGCGTAATTATCATCGGGACGATCGAATCCCATGTACCTCTCTGTGTACACCGTATCTGTTCATGAAAAGAAATTGTGAAAATATCACAGTGAAAGACTAAGCAGTATGAGTTCAACCGTAACTCAACTAACCAGCGTGAAAAGTATCAGAAGAGCCCGAAATGTTTTATAGGCTAACAAAACTGTTAAGTTGGTGTGACACTAGAGGTGACTCATGTGTATGGAATCTATAGGTTGTTGAGAACTTGAAGATGAATGCGATCTTTGGAGCGACGATGGTATCTCTATTGGATCCAAAAAGCAAGAACTACCTACCATAGTACCTCCAGTCCGTGACTGGCGCAACGGCGACACCGCAGCTGAAAACGTCCTGCTGCTCGTTCCCGAGAACGTGTGTCGTTACGAACCCCCCGTACGACTGAAGTAAAGAGGAAAACCAGATAATAACGCTCTGTTCCACAGCAAGGGTAAATTGTTTCAGCATCAACATTAAACAAAGCAAAATTACAAAGAATACACTTACCCATCCCCATATTGCAATTCTTTCAGGATCTACATATGGCATTTTATCGCGCAGGTATCTGTAATTTACGTTGGGAGTTTTAATAATTTAGGAGAAAAAATAAACAACTGATCAGGTCCCGTTATTTGGACAACTTACCAATTAGATCGCAATGAAACATAGAATACTAAGCGTGTTGAGATAAAAATAACATGGAAATAATTCTTTTAGGATGCGTTGAATATAAAATTCCCCTCTCTTGCCTCTATCCTAAATATCGCCTCACAAGAACTTACTCTGCTGCTATGATTTGGTCCTCCACCTCTGCTGTACCTAAGTGCCTGTATATTTCGTGAAGGAACCGGTCGCCGCGCCCTCCCGATCCCCTGCCGTCTACTGAGACGTAGATGACGTTTTCGGCATTCGTGAGGTAAGTCTCGAAGCCGATGTGGAATTGGTCCGTCACCTGTTGCGTACCGGGACCTCCATACCTACAACAACAGAATCGGGCAAGTCCAGACCTCATTTATCCTTCATGAAAAATTATTGTACGTCTTAAAACTAGCTGGAAAATGATATGAGTGATTACTTGGCATGAACTGATACGTTTCCTTTCTGATTCCAGAAGGAGACTGTGTTCAACACACTCAAAATACTAAAGAATGTTTGCAAGAATCTTGGGATACTTACGTGTGAACTAGCATTGGGTATTTAGTAATATGGCCCTTGTTGAGTATTGGTGGTATATGAACCTGTGCCCAGATTTCTGAAAACAGAAAATGCAATGAGATGAATGTCCCAGAATATTTGCGGATGACACTGAAGCTTACTACAGTTTAATGCCGCAGTTTAAAGCATGCCGCCTGGTTATGGTGACAGATTTGAAAGTATCCTGCAGTTAATTTGTTGGACCGTGTTTTCAACTTTTCTTCTTGTAAATCTCTTGACATGTTGCATAAAATTTGGTACTTACTATATCCTTTCTCCGTTTGTATTTCATAATACTCTTTTTCTGGAACACCTTTCTTGTCTAATTTAGCCCGGAGCAGGGAGTTGTCCTCCATTATAATGTCTGTAATGCGACAATGAAAAGATAATTTCCCTGGACTTGCTATCAAATATGAGAAACAGATTTGAATTTTCACGGACGAATATAAGACATGTGTCTTGTAAAAAGAAAAGCATTTTCATCAGAGATTATCAAATCTATCAGTTGCAACAGCAGAAAAAATACAAAAAAGATTTCACTCACGTCTATCGTCAAAAGTACTCTTGAGAGTAAAGGAAGGTATTCCTGGACCCTTGCAGTGTAGGATGTAGTACTTTCCACTCTTTGAGAAGGAAGCAGAAACGTACTGACAATCCTCCGGGTATTCACAGGTGAGACACTGAGGAGTCTTCATCGAATGGTCCCCTGTTTCGCGTATCCCCACTCTGAACAAGTGCCTCTTGCGGGGATCGCGATTGGTGCTAATATAATACCTGTGAAACAAAAGCACACGCTTGAAATTTTCCTATTTTGAATCAGAAAATTCACTTAATTTAACTGATTAGATAATAATGTAATATTAAATGACTTCTGTGAGGTTTGAACCCCAAATCTACTGATTAGCAGTCAGAAAGATACAGAAAAGCTTTCAATTGAGTTTTTCCTTATGAAAATGCATTCTGTGGAAATCTATAGAATCTGATAAATCACTGAAGCATGAATTGGAATGAATTGAATTTTTCTCCGTGTTACCTTTGCCTCTGTGTCTCCTATGTAAGAGGTAGTGGGTTCAAATATAATTTCTACAGAATTTCATTAGGAAAACTCGATTAAACTACGGTCATGCTTGATTGGTTCCAGCTGAATTCATCTAATTCATTTAATTGAACGAATTTAATACAAAATGGGAAGAACACGAATGAATTCATCATCTTAATTTTACTTTAATGAAAACACGGTAGTCTCGTGTTATTCACATTTGTCCAAGTCAGTTATTCAGTGTTACTCAAACTACTTACACGAGCTCATCGTCTTCATCGTAAGCGACGATTTCTGTGACGTCCCACGTACCGTGTGTCAGGTACACCCTGGACCCCATCTTACCCTTCTGAAAACCACAGATTAAAAGCCATGCTTGACACAGAGATTAGCGCTACTTAATTTTAAATTGAAACTTAGTCTTTCTGTCATTTTTGCAAGGCAATGTCTCAATCATTCTTTTGAATGAATTTGAGTACTTACCGGTGTATTAATTAGGGCAACGTGCTTCCAGTACCCATGGTCACCATCCTTTTCTGGCATGATTATTAAGTACTTCTTTCCACCCATAATAAACATTGGCTTTTTCTAAAAAAAAGAGAGTGTTAATTTAGGTTTGGATTGCAAAAATATGAATCTGATTTTGCTCTTTACAAGACAAACTATGTTCACTTTGAATGGCTCGATTGCAAGAAGAACACAAAAATAACCAATCAAATTACTCACCAGATCCACCCAACCACCATGGCCTTTTTCTATCTGGTTCTGAAAAGTAAGTGGTATTTTGGTAAAACTTAAACATCAGAAAGTATCCAAAAATTAATTAGTTTTTATGGCTTGCTTGTTTGTTAGAAAACAGGAGCATAAATATTTAAATTTTTCTTTAAAATAGGCTTCGCTGGATTCAGTGACAAAAAATCACTTGCAGCTCAAAGAATACGAGCCAACAATCACTTTGTAGTAGTCCTAAACCTTACTTATTATTCTGAAGGAAGTTCAGACAATTTGTCCTTTTTCGAACATATCAGTCAATGAATTTGAAAGTACAAATTAAAAACCAATACATTTACCTTGGTGTACAATTACATTTTATATCAAGGCTATCAGAGCTGGCTTTGAACTTTCTAGTGTACTCAGGGATGCCTTTGATATTCACAATTATTGTCCAAAGTCCTAAATCGTGAAGTTGACCCTAATTTAGACGCCATGGATTTCATCAGATTTGCTGAATTCACTCAACTTAGTGAAAGTGCTTCTTTCGAAATTAGAGAGATTTCTCTTACTCACCACATGGCGGTCGTTGGACTTGGCGTCATGCAGCGTTATTATCGTCATGTTTTGTGCTCGGTTGGACCAGGAGATTAATACGTATCTATCATCCTGCCACTGCACAAATGTTACATAATGATCTCTGAAAGAATTTTGAGTTCAGGCGATTAATCGTTTGTGAGCCCTTGCAATGGCAACTAAGTTGCTGTCTTGATTCTTTTCGTAACTTACTCAGAAGCACGTTATAAAAGTATAGGATGCGAAAGTGAAAGAGAAAGTGATTTTTTTTTGATGTTTGTCATTATTCTTTGATTTTTCAAAATGTTCTTTGATCTTTTTCACTTTCGATGCCGCTTTCTCTTGGTGTGAATAGACCCTTATTCTCAAGATCATTTTCATTTTACATTGTCATTCTTTAGATTCATATCAGGACTTTTGGAGAAATACATACCTGCCCTGAAATTCATCTGGAGGAAGGATCTCTTTCCTGGTGAGTCCGGTGTTCCTTGTTCCCATAATGTAAAGTTTAAACTTCGGATTAATATTTTCCCTTCTGTCTCCAGCCTGCAAAAGAATTGCATAAGTATTCTTATTTATCACCAACAGTATCTGATCTCCAAAAGTGCATGAGAACTAGGATTTAATCAATGTGTGATTTATGTATCCTTTTTCTAATTCAAATTCAATTAGCCATACCAACACCAGTTACAAGTTTCTAATATTTATTTCAATTTCAAATCTATTGTAAATCTTTTGTAATCTCTTGATTCAGATTCCCTCAGCGACAAATTCAGATTGTGTGAAAGTGAAAAATAGCAGAGCATAGCTTACGATAACTTTGATGAACTACACAAAATTTTTACCTTTGGGTACGCCATCTCATCCACGTAACCATAAATGGCTTCTCCTGGTCCGTATGTTGGGAATCTGTACTTAGGCACTTCAGTATCGTCAAATGTTGCATAGAGAATGTATGATGCCTGCCTGGACCACCAGTGTGCAACGTTACTGTGTAAAATTTCCTCTGTAAAGAAACACGGCGTAATCTCTATGTATTCTATGCATCAATTGTGTATTGCCTTGTTGTTTTTTTTACAAAAGGATAATTGCGAACGATTTTGATCCCGAATATCAAAGAAAGATGTCGATATAAGCATCTTTGCTTTGGTTTTGTTACGTGCACTTAGTTCGGTTTGATTGATTGAAATAAAGTGTTTTAGAAGGACACTAATCCTCTTCTGTGAGTTTACAACTATACCAATGGACTGAGAAAAGAGACGTCAACTTGGGATCGTGAGAAGTCAGAGGGATGGTTGAATTAATCGCAGCATCAAAGCGGCATTCAGCAGATATTTGCGGCAGGACACAATAATTTATGTTACTAAAATTTAAGTAAAAGTATTTTGAAGGTACTCACCTTCGTAAACCCAGTCAGGTATTCCATTAAATATCACCCGTAATTTTCCACTGTCAGTTACCTGAAAAGTATAAGAATTGCGAGGAAGTTCGCATAAATCTTGTTTTGTACATCCTAATTTTTTATGTTCAACAATATCGTTACTTTTACGAGTTCGGTGGATCCAAATCACACTCGCTCAAAGCACCAGGACAGAAACATGGAATTGGAAAGTTTATAAGAGGCTTTTCACATTTTATGCACTGAAGTTATTGGGTTGAAATCCTAAGTTGTGAACGAGATCGCACCTGATATGGTGTGTGGTCTGGACTCTGCTGGTAGTAGAGGTTGTTCCCAAACACGAACGTTAACCCGTGTCCTGTGGGAGACCATCCCGCGTATTGTAACGGAGCGTTCTTCTTGTTCTTGTTGTCGTCTGTCCAACGCGGGAACGGTACCACACGCCTGAAAACAGCCGATTCGATGAAATGGCATTCATTCAAGTGACAAAAAGACATAAATTGTACATTCACACACAGAAAATTAACTTATCACTAACGGTTAGAGAATTGAAAAGCGCATTCAGTAGAGAGACCAACCATAAGGGCCCATTTCCACTAGACGACAACGATGCACTTTATCTATATTTTTTGTCGTCAGGAATGAAAAAAAGAAATGGGTTGCCTGGTCGCCAATGATACCATTCACACTTGACGACAAAAAAATAATGTGGTTGTCGTCTAGTGGAGAAGAGCCCTTACTATCATAAAGCTAGTAATCAGTGGCGAATCCAGGATTTCCCAGAGGGGGCGCAAACCCCGGAGGAGGCTAACATACTATTTGACCAATTTTCCCAAAGACTGCATGAAAATCCGCCCTAAATCAGCCAATGGTAATGCGTAGGGTTTGTTTTCTAACAACATCAATGTAATCATATACCACTACCACTCGGCCATATTTCTAAACGTAAAATTTTGCTTCAATTTGTTCAAATAATGTTTTCGAATCTAAAAAGTCTAATATGCGATTAGTTCATTTTGTTTTACATTTTTCATCACACAAATATGGAAAATTGCTTTCTAATCTTTGGAAAAGTGAGTAAATGCCCACAGAAATGTGTACTTTAGTTTTCTTTTTATATTTGAACCTCGGAGGACGCCAACATTAAGCGATAATATTAAAAAGATAACAGGTCATATTTTACTTTACCAACAGCGAAGGTCATAGTCATCTGGAAAGGTATCTATTTATCCAGTATAGTAGCTATCGGGTACTTTTTTTAAAATATTTTGGAGGACATAAGTCCTTTTCGTGGGGCCACTGATACTAGTGTTTTGGACTTCTTGCGATGTGTCGGTTCTGGGTTTCAAAGCCAAGGTGGATCCATTTTTGTGTAAGGCCCATAGGATGTCTCAAGACAGTATGCCAGACTGATTGACCAGTCGTGAAACTGCGTCACTAGTCCACACTTGCTTGTTTTACC
>JBCAUG010562170.1:2617-14629 GCA_038406175.1 Haplosyllis leylae | reverse complement strand
TATGTGGGGACACACTTTTACATGATAATGCTTTACATGCTAAAGCATAAGTTATTTATAGAGCACAATATTTTTAGGCAGAATTCAACTATGTTGCCTTCACTTTGGCCAGAAGTGGGTGTGGTACGTCAATGTGTGTGTGTGTGTGGATTAGATCTAGATCTATGGCCATGGCTTAGATCTAGATCTACAGTCATGGCTTAGATCTAGATCTACAGCTGTGGCTTAGATCTAGATCAATGGCCATGGCTTAGATCTAGATCTATGGCTGCAGATTAGATCTAAATCTATGGCCATGGCTTAGATCTAGATCTACAGCTGCAGCTTAGATCTAGATCTATGACTACAGATTAGATCTAGATCTATGGCCATGGCTTAGATCTAGATCCATGACTGCAGATTAGATCTAGATCTAAGCCATGGCTTAGATCTAGATTTATGGCCATGGCTTAGATCTAGATCTATGGCCATGGATTAGATCTAGATCTATTGGCTGTGGCTTAGATCTAGATCTATGGCTACAGCTTAGATCTAGATAGATCCACAGATGTGACTAGATCTAGATCTATGGCCATAGATTAGATCTAGATCTACAGCCATGAATTAGATCTAGATCTACAGCTGCAGCTTAGATCTAGATCTAAAGCTGAGGTTCAGATATAGATCTATGGGCATGGCTTAGATCTAGATCTACAACTGTGGCTTAGATCTAGATCAATGACCACAGATTAGATATAGGTCTATGGCTGTGGATTAGATCTAGATCTATAAGCCACAGATTAGATCTAGATCTATGGCTGTGGCTTAGATGTATATCTATGGCCACAGATTAAATCTAGATCTATGACCATGGATTAGATCTCGATCTACAGCTGTGGCTTAGATCTAGATAGATCTACAGATGCAGATTAGATCTAGTTCTATGGCCACAGACTAGATCTAGATCTATGGCCATGAATTAGATCTAGATCTATGGCCATGGCTTAGATCTACATCTACAGCCATCACTTAGATCTAGATCTAAGGCCACAGATTAGATCTAGATCTATAGATTAGATCTAGATCTACAGCTGCAGCTTAGATGTAGATTTATGGCCACAGATCAGATCTAGATCTACGACTGTGCCTTAGATCTGGATGTATGGCTGTGGCTTAGGTCTAGATCTCATCCACACACACACACATACATTGAGGTGCTACACCCACTTCTGGCCAAAGGGAAGTCTACATAGTTGAAGTCTGCCTAAAAATATTGTACTCTATAAATAACTTATGCTTTAGCATGTAAAGCATTATCATGTAAAAGTGTGTCCCCACATAGACAGAAATGCTGGTTGGTACAACCAAAGGAGACTTAAGTTCCGCTGACTATAGTCTGATTCAGTGTGGGCAGGAATGGAAAGAACCAGACTGTGGTCTCATACAGGTATGTCAGTTACCGTACAAATGTAGCTCCAGCACATGAAGGGTTAATGAGATTCACAATAGTAACATAAAGAGAGTCAGAAATTACTGATACAAAAAAAAACTGTTTCAACTGGTTTAAGGAGGTATACCACAATTAATTCAAAGTAATTGGAATTTGATAACACTTTTATATTTTGTTATTTACCTCACAAACAAACTCTGGAAAAAATTTCAAGTGGGATCCCTGACATGTTTTGGGATATTTTGTCATAAATGTGATTGGCTTAGGTACATAGGAAAAACTATAGAATTTGACATAAATCACCTGTTTGACTATCATATAGTAATGTCATTTTTATTTAACTTTCCACAATCATTTGCATTTGTATATGGATGAAAAGTGTATTGAAAAAAGCACATGTCACCGACCAAAATATTCCACTGTAGACTTTCAAAGCAATTTGTCAATCAATAACATTATTGTGTGATGGAAAATGCCACCACAATGCTGCAAAAACTGTTTCATGGCAACTAATTGTTGCATACCTCCTTAAGCTAGTTTGTGGTCAGTTGTCAGAAATTTAATGACTTTAATAGGTCAGAAATTACTGCTACTGTCGCTTTAGTTCTAAATTACTGATGTTCTTACAGAGTGTTCTGGAAAGATGCCTTCGAGATTTTCACAATAAAATCAAATTTCACATTTTAAGACAGAATTTACATCAGACATGCTTTAATGATTTTTCAAATGTGAAATGGTGCATGAAACAAACTTCAGTTAAAGGTGTGACAAGTAGCACAGGACTCTATTTGGATAAGCATTCAACCTTAGATCCAATGATGGTCAGTGTTGTGAGTTCAAATCTCAATGGAAGCAACTTTTTAAAAACATTTGAACTTCTTCATGCAAATTCAGGCTTACAATGTAAGTGTGATCTTATCATGAAAAACTCGATTGAATGAGGCCACGAGGCATAGTTTCGTGCGCGTTTTTTTATTGGTAGCAATGCCACTTTGTGTGTTTGTGAAAAACTCGAATGTGGTTGTGAATACTTCTTTCTGGTTTTGGTTCTTGCTGAGGTGTGGTAAAAAGAAAGTCTCGTGGTTTCTTAGCATGAATGGCTGCGCTTCTATTACTATATTATATATTGAATTAATCCATATCTCATAAAAGAACAGAAGAAAACAAAAAATATTTACATACCTATCCTCAAAGAAAGACATACGACACCTGTTGAAAATTAAATTGATCACATTTTTTGTTTAAATGATTTACTTATTTTGGTGGGGTTTAGAATGCTAGTTCTAAGGATGCAAACAAAGCACATAAGGACGGCACAAAAATTAAAATAGCTGTTCATCTCAAAGTTGGGGCATTTAAAGACAAGTATGAAGGAGACCGAGAATACAAGAAGTTTGACTGTATCAACGATTTGTTCTCAACTCTAATAATAAATTACGACAAAGAGCAAACAGAAATAATGTAAAGTTACCACAACTGATGCTCCAGGGTAACTGTGTGAAGTTTTCAGGAAGTGCGTTATCTTTCACGAAATACGATAAAAAGGTATCTTCACAAAGTATGCTAAATCTTCTCTGAACACAAAATTAGTGGTTCTCATGGTCTACATTGTTGAGTTATATTTTGTAAAGCTTTATTCTTCAGAGTACACATTTGTGATTCCTTTGGTTATTGTTTCATAATCATTCAAAGGACATCGAGGAATTATCACATGGAAGAACTTCACTTTAAAAAAAATCGCTGCTCTTCTCTTTCGCAGAGATTTTTGGAACAAAAATGACACTTTGAACTACAGTGCTGTTTTTTAAATAAACAGAACAGATTTTCCTATGTAATCCCTTGAGGGATTTTCTGTGTCCGTGACCATTGGTTCCACATGAATAGAGTTCGTTTTAATTCGAAATTATGTATACAAACATTTTTATTTGATCAACTCAGTGACTGCAAGGAGACTAAGATTAATTAATAATGTAATTATTTTCCAAACAACCCAATCGACTTATATTTTTAATCTCAATGTTTCATTTCGGAACTAGAGTTGATCAGTGGGTTGTTTTTATTTAATATTTTTCACTGAGAGAAGTCACCAACCTAACCGACAAAAATCACCCCAAAATTGCAAAAGAAGTTTTGACCAAACTTGCTTTCCAAACCTAAAACTAAGTGATTAATTTGAGCTGTTGAATAAAAATTTACAAATCTTTTGAATTTTTTATCCAAGCAACTATAATAGCAGCTTCTGCCGAAAATTCATTTTTCCTTTCAATTAGTGACAGTTCACCCACCGGATACGGACAATACCATCACAAATTTTGATAATGGGAATTTTTTTTCATTTTTTGCAAATTTTGGAAAATGGATTTGGGAATGATCAAGCATCTAAAAATAATTATATTTTAAATTTGAACAAAACTTGGAATACTGTTCGTAAATTCAGGACGATTCAAAAAGCACAATTTCGAGTTTGTAAATTTTCCTGATTCCTGTGGAGAGATACTACAACTGTTGTATCACATTTGTATGTTTCTATTTTAAATTCCCCACTGACTGTAAATATTTGTTTGAAAAATTATACACAAGGAAACACATTTTTGCCAAGTTTTGTTTCTGGAAATTAGTCTCTATCAAAGCTCGTATACGCAGTGTGAGTTGCACACGTGACAGGAACTCATTTCTCCTGCTACCAGGTTTCTTTTCCTCAAATGGCTTGGAAGTTATGAATAGATTTCTTAAATCTGTTCTGAATTTTTTGCCAGATATAACATGGAGAAAGAAATTAATTCCATGATTTGTAAACTGCATCTTATGTGCCATATTATAAAATAAAAAATATCCGGCAAATCGTTGGGGCGTTTTCGTGAAATTTACAAAAATAACAAAAAGGAGAAATACATAAGCAGGAGTGGTCAATATAAGAAAGGCAAAAGTTACCAAAAGCAAGATTACAAATACCTGCAACTCTGAACTTTTTGTTCTGGAGTTTTTAACTTCACACTTGGTCTTTTCGTCACTAAAGAAAGTCCTCAGAAGGGGAAATGAAAGGAATCGTAAATGACCGTTATGAACATTGAAAAAGAAGGCCATCTACCATTATCTGTAAGTACAATCAATGCAATTGCAATGGAGCTCGTTCAGGCATGACAGCCCAATGCTGCCATCAGTCACACATATGTACTGAAAATTTGATTCCAAATATAACATTGCGTCTATGGGCCGATTTCCTCAACTGTAGTTCAAATTTTATGAATTATATAACTATTCATCACTAGTAACAAAATGAAAGGCAAAGCAAACTGAGTTAGAAATGACAACCAATAATAGAACTGTCCGAATGAGAACTGCATTGCAGAGCCATAGGGCACACAGTCCCAGTTGACGTAAGAAGTTACAAATATATGCGGAATGCTGTACAGAAGGCTGATTATCACAATACAGGCTACCGTAGTTTTAGTGCGTTTAACCGCATTAAACGAAGCCGCCTTATGCGGTATGATTATACTGCAGAAGCGGTCAAACGTCATGATAACGATCAGAAGAGTACTGCAGAGGAAGCAAAAGAAAATGGAGAAGCTAATATTCATGCAATACCAATGCGGGTTTGGTGGTGGGTGGACATCATGCACCATCACCATGTACGTAACAAGTCCTGCAATTAGAAAATGATGTTGCGTTTTTGACCCAATTGATGGTACGTGCAATGATGTCATGACGTCATAGCAGCATTCTGTGTAAACTAACGTCATTTTGCACGTGCCACCAACTGCGTCAAGGACGCAAAGTCATATTTAAAACATATTCTCAGAGATGACGATCGTAAAACCTAATTGATAAGAGTTAGATCTACTTGAAATAGCAAACCTGATGCCAGCAGCATAGTGTCGGGAATAGTCAGAGCAGCCAGGTAAATGGACATTGAATTGTGCCTGTGATGCGGCTGAACCATCACCTGGAAGCAATGGCAATATTTTGAAAACATTTAGCCATGACGTTAACGTTAGTGGACATCGCTAAGAATCTGCTTTCTACCCATTTCTTAGCGATGTCCGCTAAGAAGATTTTGCATCGCTAACACTAACACCATTGCTAAGAACTCAGTGTAAACGTAACATAACACTGAACTCTTGACATCACCACATCGCTAAGACATGGGTAAAATACCCATTAACTGAAGTAAATAAAAGACGTCATGAACATAGTTCAAACGGTGTCTCGTAACGTGACGTTGTTAAATGACATCCAAAGATGATGTCACAGCATTTATTTTGTGTAAACAATTATTAAGTTTCCTTTGCCGTTGCCGCAACCAGTGTGAACGAGCCTCGCATGTCTGTATCATTGGTGGTGTAGTCCATAAACGTTCTGTTTCCATCAGTTTTCATTTTACAGAGTTTACCAAACTAATTAATCAGAAAAATATTTTCAATATATATATAAATAAAAATTTATTTGTTATCTGTCGCATATCTTAGCATTTGGAAAGTTGAATTGACAAAGATTAATATTAATATTACCAGATACGTTGCGCAGCGATAACAGAGGTTCGATGTAAAAACTCTCAGGTAGATAGCAGTTTTCTCATGCGGCCAAATAGAAATCTCAGAAACTTTGTCTGCCCTTTTTCAAGATGTTCAAAATAAACTTGCAAAAATTTTTTTTGTCCTGAACATTAAAAGGTCTGAAAAAGATTAAACGTTCTACCAATTGAACCGAGAAAACTTTGATTCAAAAGCACTGTTTCGTACAAAAAAGCCTTCACTAGGTAATAGATGGCAGTAAATTTGACGCGCATAGTGAACATTTTGTTAAGATTTTAAGGTAATGTCATTTCAGTTTTCCACGAACCAAACATTAATTAACTCAATTGACTCCATTCGAGTTTTCCCTGAATGTTTTCACTGAACTCACTGAATTCAGTGACAAAAATAATAATTTTTTTAAAAAGATTGCTGTACTCGAGCCCACTTTCTTCATGTGTGAGAGACAGAGACACTGTCACTGTGCCACAGAGACACAGCTACCAGAGAAGACAGTCAAATTGATCCTAATTCATACTTCAGTGATTTCTCAGATTCTCTAAATTCACTGAATTCAGTGAAAGTTCTGCTCTGTTTAGGAAAAACCCCATTAGCTCATTTAGTTCCGTCAGACAACACTTCTTTCAAAGCTACAAAAATTAACTACATCGCAAGTCTCTGGGTCTGATGTAGATTTTCATTGTAAAGGCTCATTCACCCTGTGCGTTTCTTTCTGATTGCGACTGCAATTTGTTTTGGTTTATTATGACCTACATAAGAGTTGGTGATGCTGTCACAGTCGCATAGTGTGTACACTTTTATTGAGTCCTCAAACTCCATTACGCCTCAAACTCCATTACGCGCCGAAAGAGGTCATCCATATCATTTCTTTTGTGCCAATCAGCGAAAGACTGACATCAAAATCTTTTCATATACCCAGTGTGAAATCAGTAAGGACAGATGTGATTGGCACATTTTTGGAGGCAACAAATTATATGACATAACAGGAATCGGGAAATGCAGATTCGAAACAAATGGATCACTGATAGCAAACATAAGTTTTAACAGAAATAAATTATGTTGATTAATAGCTGTTTATCAAAGGTACTTGGTGATGATTCTAATGGACGACTTTTTATCCATTCCGTAGAATTCTAACTCTGCGTTTAAGATGTCTGAACGATAAAGTCACTTTCATGCTCTGTGGACCAAAACTATCTTTATTATCATTAATGGTATAAATGACAGGGAAATTTATAGTTTAGTCCAGGCGAGGGTTTAAATTGATGCGTACATTTTATTATTTGAACTTGTTATGTTATATTTCTGGAAGTTGACTGATTGGAAAAGATTACGTTCCTGCGAAAATCTTCCACATTGATAACAAAGAAAGTATATCAAAAGGTAAGAATTTAATTGAAATGTGACTGTTTTGTTTTCCAAGTCAAGATATAAATCAAACGTTTGTGTTGAAACAATAGAGTTTTTCATGATAAGCAAACCTGACAGATTTGTCAGATCTGACAGAAATAGAATGCAATTTTTAAGAATTACCACGTTTCAAATTTTACAGCTTAAGATTACTGATCCTTCCTAGATTGACATCTCCAATAACAAGGAGCAGAAATCCACTTCTAGATCTTTCAGTTCTGTCAGATCTGATAGAAATGCGTATCGTAAAAAATCGAGATTAAACACAGACTTAGTTAGCTAAAGGGATTTCAAAGACTATTTTCTTCTCGCACTTTGACAGTTAAACTGTACAACCCTTTCATTACATTCGAGGGGGTTTTAATGCAATTCAGCAAAATAGAAGTTGCCCCCAGTGGGAATTGAACTCACAACACTGATCTTCACTGGCTCAGAAGTCTGATGCTCATGAGATTCTGCAAAAATATAAAGTCAATTGAATTCACAATGCTAACCATCACTGGTTTAGAAGTCAGATGCTTTTTCCACACTGCCAACCAGATTTGTGTTGCATAGAAGATTTTCAACTGAATTTTATTTCATACACCATTTAATTTTTTCGATTTGGATCATTTCTAGATTCAATAGAACATAATTTTATTCATTTCACCAATTTTTCCGTTACCATTGCTGTCACAATTGGGTACAGAACCCATTCCATGACCAGATCAAAATTTAAATGCAAAGACCTTACTGTTTGTAAAAAATTTAAATGTACTAATATGCTATAATTTATCCCATTCGTACCCAATTAAATGACATTTGTGAATTCAATTCACACTTCACCTGTTTCTCCTGGAAAGGTCAACTGTGACCATAGCCTACGTGCGGTATCTCAACTGTGACACCCTGCAGGAACAGCAACCATTTCTGACTGTTTTCGATGGTGCCAATAAATTCTGATTTGAGTTTGCAATGGTGGTCTATGAGAAATAGATATTTGGAAAGCTGGGGTGAAATTGAGACTAGTCTAGAAAAATATATTGCAGAAATATACTTCATAATGGATAGATCCCCAGTTATACTAAAATTTGGATCTATCTCTTTTTGAGGTATATTTCTTCAATATCAATTTCTTAACAAATGTCCTAAAATGCTCCAAATAACTATTTCTCGAAAGTCACCATTGTAAACTCAAATCAGAATTGAGTGATCACCAAACCTTCAGTCAGAATTTGCCTACATTGTGTCTAATGTAACTTGGGACTCCCAGGTCAGATCACACGTCAGATCCAATTCAATATCTTTGTCATATTTTGCCATAAATCTTTCTTTAAAAGTAAAATGTGGAATCGGTTTTTGTTTTGCATACCAGGGTCACCGTCGCAGTGCGAACACAATCACCTGTTGCCATGATGCCCATTTTTGTCGTTGCTGTTGCCGTCACAATTGAGTGATGACAACATCAAAACACCCTGAGTAAAGTTCAGAAAATACGTGTGATTTTAAGGAGATCAGAAAATACGTTTATGAGAAATAGATATTTGCAATCACTGAGGCCATTTGTCAACAAAATAATATTGCAGAAATATATTTCATAATGGATAAATCCGACCTACATATTTTTTTACAGTATAAGGCTCATTCATACTGAGCAAAGGCAAAGGAAATAGTGTCATTGCCATTGCCGTCACAATTGGGCATAGAACCCAATTGATGACAATGCCTTGGCCATTGCCATTGCCGCAGGTCTCCATGTGAACACCTCCATACAGATCAATGTTACCCATTCTTGAAGGAAAAATATTTAAGCTGCCTTTGCCATTGCCGCAGCTTACAACAGAGGATTAAGTCTTGTTTTCCCTAACACCAAAGGTGTGTAGGACAAGACGTTATCCGCTGTTTTGGGGGCTAGCTGTACTAACCCTTGAAGCAATAACAGTGACGTCATCGGCTTGCTGTGCACATCCCTGGTCCTCCTCCTAATTTGTAGCTATATATTTCAAGTGGGATAAATGGGCTGTCCCCTGTATGGCAAGAAACAATTAATACGGGTGGGTATTAGGGTGGGCACTGTTATTGCTTCAAGGGTTAGTACAGCTAGCCCCCAAAACAGCGGATAATGCCTTGTCCTACACATCTTCGGTGTTAGGGAAAACAAGACTTAATCCTCTGTTGTAGGGGGCAGCACTTAGTGGCTAACCCATTGAAGCATAACAGTGACATTTTGTAGCGCAGCCCATTTTCCACATGGAATACCAAAGCAGCATAAGCAGAGCAAGCAAGCAAATTTACATTCTATTTATTTGCGTGCTAAACATATAATTACTCTTGTGATTGTTTTGTCACACTAGCCAAGCTCGCATTTAAAGCTGATCTAAGATCCACGGGAAAGACAGCTAAATACGATAATTTTCCCCAGTTGAAAATTATGCAATCAAATGGTAAGTATTCGTTTGATATGAGAGTGTTCTTCAGGGGGAGCAAAGTCAAAATACAGTGTAAATCGTTAATGCAAAAAGAAATGTCAATAGCATTCTTGATCATATCATTGTCAATAACAATGTCAATGCGAGGATTTGATGAAGGAAATAATGTGTCTCTGCTCAGTAATTCTGTCAGTCTAATTTGAGCCAATTTTTCACATGACGCAATGAATTGATGCATAAATTTATTGTGAATTTGTGCCATCAGTCTGGATTTGGTACAGATAGAGAAAATTTTTCTTTTCCTTGGAAGGAAACGAACACGAAGTGTTTCTCAGTATATCTGACATTGTAACAAGCATTCTTTCCTTTTATTGGTTTTCCCTGTAAATCCACCAAGGGCATGTATCTTGTTGTTTCATTCTAACTGACTTTCCAAGTAGCCTGGGTGTGTGTGGGCTACTGTAACTAATTTCTCCGGAACCCAGTTTGGTGGAAGCACCCTTGATCGGGTGTGGTGTCTTCTTTATGAGGTAGTAAAGAAACCATGTGTTTAGTTTTCTTTTGCACCGGTTCTTCTTCCAAAATTGACATCAGTAAACTTTGATCTTCATGTTTCAGTTCTCTATCGCTTTGGTGTAAAATCACTTCATTGCTCGGGTCTGGAGTATTTTGCCAATTGTTCACTTCATTGACAACCTCCAAAGCATTACGGATGAATTCTGCACTTTCCTCACATTCTATAGATGGGACCCAACTGTTGTCCTCTGGGGGAGTTGGGCTTGGGACTGGGTGATAATTTGCAGGGTTATCCAGGGAAATAGTAGAGAAACTGTCACCTGATACAATGGATTGTTTCTCATCTGGCTTGTCTGACATCTTTATTGAAGACATTACTGATACATTGTCAGAGACCAGGGATTGATTTTCATCTGGTCTGTCAAAAACTTGTACAGAAGACATGGAGGAGCTCTCAAGGGAACGTTGTAAACAGCCCTGTCTTGAAGCCGGCAGGTCCACCATAGGAACTTTGATATTTTTACTTCTCTTTCTGTCCAACAATTTCATAACTTGCCCATTTTCTGGCAGGAATAAATATATGAATTTTTCTTCTTTCCAAGAAGTTGTCAGTGAATCTACATGAGCGCAATAAGGGTCCGGTGTGTAAGAGAAGTACCGTTTTATTTGATAATTTAATCTTGAAGCAAATAGGTCCACTGTTGGTGAGACCTGGAGAAAGGTACAACATCTTTTGAAAATTGTTGGGTTCAACATCCATTGAGTTCTTGTACACAGGACCCTGCTTGTGATGTCAGCTTCCAAATTTTCCTGGCCAGCCAAATGGGAAATGGAAATCCAGCTGTTCATTTTAATTACTTCATTCCACAAATCACGTACAATCTTCGATCTAAGTTCAGAATTTATGCCGCCAAATTTTTTCACATAAGAAATGGCTGTGGTTGAATCACTTTGCAAATGTATATGGGAATTTGCTAACTGGTGTTTGAAGCTCAAAAAACCGTAATAAATAGCCAAAGTTTCCTTTGTATTGATACTTAATGGAAGTTCTTTTGTTGAGAAATGTCCATTTGCTTTTTTCCCATTGAATATAAATCCCCACCCGTAATTACAGGTGTCACTGAAGCAAGTTAATGTAGGAGCTTCTCTGATGATTGGTGCATAACAGTTTGGGAGATTCACAATCCACCAATTTATTTCTGCAATTGCTTTGTTGTTCAGCCAACATCTTGAATTCCAGTTCTAGTCATGTGATCTGAGTGCTCGGACCTTGAGCCACTCAAGGTCATGGTAATATGCATTGCTGAGGGGACAGGCTACTGTACATGATATGAGTTTACCAATAACACGAGCCAAGTGATGAATCATCATTGTTTTCATAAATTGCAATGTATCTTTCAATAGTTGTAAAATGGTTTGCTCTTTTCATTGAGGTAAACTTACACACATGTTAATTGAGTCCACAATATTTCCTAGAATTTCAAAAACTTGAGTAGGAATCAGTTGTGATTTTCGTAAATTCGGGATAAATTCACATTTTTGGAGCAGTGTCAACGTTTGCACACAGCACTGTACAGATTTATTGTATGATTCTCCACCCTGCCATGAATCATCCAGGTAGAATAAAACCAGAAAACCTCTTTCACGGAGTTTTGCTAGAACAGGTCATAAAATTTTTGTAAAAATTTTTAAAAACATTTATAATTTTTTTTCT
>JBCAUG010562059.1:0-14632 GCA_038406175.1 Haplosyllis leylae | reverse complement strand
TGATCACTGATCATTAGTTTGTTTATGATACTGAAGATGGCATTACGGAAACAACAGAAATTACGATTCCAAAAATAGCATTGCGCCTATGCAGGCATATCCTCATCTGGTTTTCAGACACTCATGCCTGGTTGATGTCCAAAGACTTTGAGGGTAAAGGTTTCACCAATGATCTATCTACTTTGGAAGTGGAATTGCAGTCATTACAAACATATGGTATCCTGTGTGAAGCAAGTAAGTACTTGATAAACTCAAGTCAGTACTTGGAAATTAGAATTAGTACAAAGATATAGTATCCTTTATGAAGTCAGTAACTACTTGGAACTCAAGGCAGTACAAACACATAGTACCCTCAGTGAAGTTAAAAGGTATCAGAGAAAATACATGTTATACTCTTTAAAGGTAGTAAGTACTTTGAACTAAAGTCAGTACAAAGCATTTCTGTGAAGTTAGTAAACACTTCGAAAGTCAGGATGTTAGTAAATAATTGATATTCCTTCTTTTACAAATTGTTGGAAAAATATTGAAAGGAAATATTGAGTCTAATATTTCATTCCTTGCAGGTTTCTGAGAAATTCTACATATTTAACATTTAATATTCAGAGGAAATGTTCCAACAGTTATCATTTTAATGTTACTGAAATAAAGAAATTCTGATCTCCTCAATGATTGCATACCATTTATCTTCTTTCAAAATAAGTCTTCAGTTCGTGTGGTTTAATACATCAAAGTGATGATACTACAGAACAGCACCTCAGTAACTATTGCTCTCTGGCTTGTACCTAGTGAAGTCCCCATGGTAGAAATGTTAACAGCATATAAACCTTATAGAGTTGGCTCTCACAATTTTTGCAAAATACAAATAGCAATGGGCAAATAGTTTACACTCATAAACTCTGGAATCATGATTGACAGTCAATGGCATCTTGTACTGGATCACACAGACTTTTCATGGACAATTTTACTTAAATATTCGTCAGGGGGGTGGTTCGCTGTGTGGCAATGTTTGACCCCAGTGCTGG
Organism: Haplosyllis leylae; assembly: GCA_038406175.1. Classification (NCBI taxonomy): domain Eukaryota; kingdom Metazoa; phylum Annelida; class Polychaeta; order Phyllodocida; family Syllidae; genus Haplosyllis; species Haplosyllis leylae. Next base: position 13,610 of record JBCAUG010562059.1, on the reverse strand, counting down.
AGTTTCTCGGTCATTTACTCCCCCCCCCCGCCTTCGAAGTACGAGGGAAGGTGATAGTTCCAGTTTGTTTGGTACTCTCTGGCCCCTTGTTCTTTCCATGGGCCAGGGGCAACCCTCTGGTGAGACCAGTATGTCAGGGGGTACAAGCGAGTCAGGCCTGTAGTCTAGGGGGTTTGGTCAGGTTTGTAGCTGGGGGTAGGAATACCCTAGTCAGGCCTGTAGCCATCGGGTGACGAGGTCTGGGGTACCTGTCTGCAGTTAGGGGGTCAGGGACCAGGACAGGACCGGGAGTACCACCTTCCTCACCTACCCCTCCAGACAGGACCAGGCTTTACATTTGCATGCAGTGTGTGGTACGCCTCTTGCGGTCACGCAGGCACTTTCTTGTTCCCATACATTCTCGAAACCCAGTATCTTATTGCCCTCATCCTAATGAGGCTGGTAATACAAGTATGAGAAAACGTCCTCTCGTACCATTCACACGAAGTATGAATTCACTCTGTGATAATGATACTCAAGTGACAAGAGCAATGAAAAAAAAATGTCAGCAAAAAACAAGCCAGAACAATTCAACTTTATCACAGTTCTGCAATTGAGGTTTGTACTAATTATTGTCTATCCACATTACTGTAACAAATGATAATGATATGTCAATTTGGTGCCAAAATTAGCACCAGAAACTGAAATAAGATCTACTGTAAACAACAAGCTGAGACACGTGAGCCCTTAGTCGTCATGCACCATTAATTTTTCTACTTAAGAATTGTAGTTAACGAATAAAGATAGATAAAAATGACGTTGCGTCGTTGACCCAATTTGTTGCATGAAAATTACATCATGACAACATTCTCCTGTAAACGAATTCTAACCAATGACTGAAGGTTAAAGTAGGCCTAATTTTCATAAAACTGCCAAGGTGTTAAGGGCTGGGACAGGATGTTAAGGTCCACCTGACTCAACCAATAAGGTGACTCTAAGAGCCACCAATTATTTTCGTGTAATAAAACGTTATCACTAAAAATAATTTCTACTAACAACCAAGTATAAACGAAGGGTGCTGTAACATAAGACTTAATTTCTATTGTAAATAACATCTTAATTATAATTAATACTTATGAATAACCAAAGACTAATTTAAAAGCCTTAATTTAACAATAATACATTATGATTAGCTGACAACCAAGAGTTCAACCTTAGGTTAATGTTGATCTTTTCCTGTTCATTTAAGGCGGAATATGATGGGAAAATGAGAATTTCCTGTCTTTCATTCAAATCTCTCATCTGATATTTCCCACTATATTTTGTGTGGCGATGCTGATGAACTCGTTGTGATACTAGATGTGGCCTGTGTGCATGCACTCCCCTGCGAGTCTCTCCTACTACTTCCGATCACGCATGGACAAAAGGTGTTAATGACGCATTTCCGGTAACTGGGCATGAGTATAGCGTAAACAAAAGGATTGGCTGTGGAGTTAAAGGATGAGAGCCAAACTCCTCAAAATAAAAGCAACTTCATTTGTTGTTCTCAACTGTAGGATAAAATTATGAATTTAATTAAACTGACATTGTTGTTCGTTCGGGATTTCTACATTTTTCTATATTTTAGACAAAATTGCAGGTTACATAAGGGTTTAGGAGGTTTCACCACAAATCAGTTTTTCAACCAAAGATGACTGTGACCTGTTATCATCCACATAAATTTAACAGATTGCTAACAGCGGTTCTATGAATGTCCGCTAACAGATCAAATATGACGTTGCGTCGTTGAACATTCACATTGCTGGCACACATGACATGCATTCTGTGTAAACAAATCCCAATCAATGAATGCAGCTTAAAAAGTGCCAAGGCATATTCCCAAAAACCTATCGGTCCTCTCTTTCAATCACTAAGCTGACTCCAAATGAGCCAACAATAATTTTGTAGCATCAACTTTGTTTCCTTGCTCAAGCACTTACCATATTTCTGTTTTGGTGAGTTGTAGATGTATTTAGTGACCTCTAGGTGACCTAATATGTAATACCAAAGGTCGTATCCAAGGGAAACGATAAAGATGGCGGTGACTGTGATGGCAGTTTTAGTTAGTTGACTCGCTGCTGTATCTATTACGCTGCAAACAAAGAATCCATTAGTGACGAAGCCTCTAGGATGTATGGTCTCTGAGGGAAATACTCACCCTATCTTTTGCTGTACAAGGGGTCGTCACTAATGGGGGGATCCAGGTTGTCTCAGATCAAACACAACTAATGGTTAGGAGCTGGGGTTCATGTGAGACAAACTAGACTGAAATCAGAGATGATGGTTTGAGATGTAACACAATTCATGATGGTACCTGTTGGACTCAGCTAAGATGAGTAAACTAAGGAACCAATGCTTGTGGAGCCGTAAATTGTCAGCACCCAGTTATTTGGTTTACAAAACAGGAGCCGATAACAGCTTCAGGCATTTCTGCCCAAAACTGATGTACGAAATGACATTTCAGTTTATCATATGGCGGGGTGCAAGCCAAGCATTTGATTGGTTACTGAGAGGGTGACATTATTAATGTCTCCCTCAAATCATGAGGGAGGAAGACATTACAAAAAAATATCTCCCTCCAAGTTTGGTAGAGGGAGACATTACTAAAAATGTCTCCTCCCAGTCAGGGAGAGGGAGACATTAGAAATAAATGTCTCACTCACCAAAAAATGTGTTACTCAAAAAAATTACAAAAAAATAATTTTAAAATAAAGACTAATTACACAATTAGAAGTATTATCATATGATAAAATCGTCATTACACTCATAAGTCAGGTAACATTAAAAATGTCTGTCTTCAGGATGTGTTTTACAAAAATGTCACCCTCAGGCTTTGCCTTCAGGAGACATTTTTGTAAAACACATCCCTCAGACAGACATTTTGAATGTCACCCTCCTCTTCGTGCAATAACTGATAAAGTCTCTGGGTGGTTATATTTGATTCTGATCCGCTTGTAAATAAGTAAAACCAATGCAACTCTAACTGTGTGCTGCATAGAAGTTAGTATTTAAAGATGTTAAACTTAAACCTTTACATCTATTTAACACAAATTGTGATTTACCTGTTGGATTCAAACTGGGAGTCTCGTTTTCTCCTCTGCATACTGATGACAACCATCCCGTAGAGAATAAAGAAACATGCTCAGGGCACAGCATAGAACAACAAAATAATACAATATACCTGTTGGATCCAAACTGGGAGTCTTCTTTCCTCATTTGCATGCTGATGACAACCATCCCGTAGAGAATAAAAAAACATGCGCACGGTACAGCGTAGAACAACAATATAATGCAATATACCTGTTGGATTCAAACTGGGAGTCTCGTTTTCTTCTCTGCATGCTGATAACAACCATTCCGTAAAGAATAAAGAAACAGGTTACTGGAACTGCCCAGTCAGCAAAGAACAGCATGATGGCAAACACCAGGTATACCTTGCGTGCACCCTCGAAGAACTGGGCGCTCACACACTCCCCGGCGTCCAACCTTGTCTACAATGGAATCTCATTAGGTGTCAGTGAGTAAATGAAGATTTGTAAATATGTAGCATTAGCAAACCCAGCACAAAGTTGTGCATCATAGTCTCCTCTGGAGACCAACTAGAGTAAATCTGGAACTTAACACTGCCAAATGTCAGTTCAACTTGGATACAATATAATGAATCAACAATATCAATTTTTCATTTAAGTGCCTAGTTTGGTACAGCCTAAAAAGGATTAAGTTTAGACTGAATCTGACCACGCTGAGGCTGAGTCGAAAACGAACAAAGAAGAGACCCAGGTTGAATCTACACCAAATCTGAGTAGTAGAAGACAAAGTTAAATATAAAGTTAACTCACCTCAAAGGCAGCAATAGAGTTCAGAAGAACAGCCATGACATAAAATGAAGCAAAAATGATTACAATTTTCCTTTTGGTTAAGTTACTGTGTTTAAAGGGCTGGCAGACAGCCAGATAACGCTCTGCTGCTATTGTCACCAGGTTCCAGACTTCAAGTAGACAAAAATATTTTAAGCAGAAACAAAACAGCTAAATGAAAACGATTTTGGTTGGGACTACAGGTTTTTCTGATATTGTGGGGAAAAATGGAGCGAAATTATTCTTGAAACAAGAAAGTCCTCCTGCGTGAACGCAAGAAGCATACCGTCCGCCGCGTAGCAAGTGCTCTCTGTCCTATCCCGGGTGAGGGGGGTTCCCCATCCCTGGCTGAGGGAGGTACCCCAACCTCTTCTGGTGGGGGGTACCCTATCCTGGGGGGTATCCCAGCCTAACCTGGGTACCCAAACTGACCTGGTCATGAGGGGGTACCCACACCTGACCAAGCATGGGGTACCCCATTCCTAGCCAGGGGTACCTCAATCTGACCTGGTCATGTGGAGTACCCACACATCATCGAGCCAGGGGGGTACCCCATTCCTGGCTGGGAGGGACAGTACCCAAGCTGACCTGGTCTGGGGGGTACCCTATCCCTGGCCAGGGGGTACACCAACTGACCCGGCTAGGGGTTACCTAATCCCTGACTGTGGTACCCCCCCCCCACGTATTCACAAACAAACTGAAACTACAGGTTGGGCATGGTTAATTTGAACACGGTTAATACGAAGTTCCACTTATTTCGAAGGAAAACCTTGCCGACGAATTAGTTCGAATTAACCGTACTCAACCTGTATTACCTTCCCCCCTCCTTCGGATGCGGGCGTTAAATATCAAAGCACGCAAGGGTTGCATTCCAGTTTTGAGTGTCTGGACATACATTTTACAAAGGGCTCGGTAACAGTGGCTCGGAAAAAAAGACCAATCTCCTTCTGTGTGCAAATGAAGATGCTGACCCGAGATAATGACAGAATATCGGTAGATGATGAGGTAACAGTAAGGGTGAGGGTGAGATTGAGAGTAAGGGATAAAGTACCGACCTGAGATGAGCACAGAACACCAGTAGATGAATTGCCCATTCCAAGCATGACAAATGAACTCATCCAGGATGGAAATATCCGGAACCCAGTTGGGTGGCTGGAGCAGTAACAGTGTCGCCCAAAGACATGTTGTACCATCTATTAGAGACTGGTGACTCAACAAAAAGCGGATCACAGGCGAAAAATCCTAAAAAAATAAAGTGTAGTGCGGATGGGGACATATGTGGGACCACTGATATCCCTTACTTTGTATTTCTGGTGACGTTTGCCTTAGCTTTCAAAGCCAGAGTGGATAACATGCTTTGTATCCTACGTGCAATGGATTCCTCAGATTCATCTCTGATGCGACACATGCTGACCTCTTCGCTGTCAGCATTGCTACCGAGCCTCTTTGATCCACGTCCCATCGGTCCCACAGCGTCACAAAAATAGTATATAAGCATTGGAGTTTTCTCTAAATAGAGCAGAACTTTCATCGAATTCAGAGAATCTGAAAAATCACTGAGGTATGAATTAGGTTCAGTATAAGAATCTGCTCTGTTACCTGTTTCTCTGTGGTCTAATGGTATCATCTCTGTCTCTTACACAGGAGATCTTGGGTTCCAATCCCACAGTGCTCATTTTTTAATTGTTAATTTTTTTTCACTGAATTCAGTGAATTCACTGGATTCAGCGAATTCAGTGACAACGTTTACAGAAAACTCCATTGATGGGATTCGAACTCGGAGGAAACGAGCTTTTTCGGTCTCTAAGTGACAAAACTACAATATCTATAACACCTACCTGTCCATTTTTAATTAGAGTTATAGAAGTCCCAACATTTGCTATTACACCAATAATTGTCATAACTAATTGACTTCTATCCAAGAAAATTAATAATGACTCATTGCTTCTTGATGACGCCATATCATGGTATTTATTTGTAACATTTTGATTAATTAAGATATTGAGATTATAATTAGCATGATATTCCATATTTATGTTGGACATATTTTCGTCCAATCAGGGACTCAAATTTCTATTTTAGTCGTCACATGACGACTTGGTCTAATGTGTCCAGTCTTTTAGCTGCGTTCTATTCTTTTCAGATGAGACGCTGTGTTTGATGAGAGACGCTGCGTCCGTCTCAGTGTTGTGCTGGTGAAGGGAAGTGAACAAGATATATCTCCTTGTGTGATTAGAGTAGAGTTTTTCATGATAAGACATCATAAGCCTGAAAGTGCATGAAAAGGTTTTAAAAAATTCAGTAAAAAGTTGCCTCCAGTGGGACTGTGCTACTTGTCACTGAAGTTTGTTTCATGCACCATTTCACATTATGAAAAATCATTGAAGCATGTCTGATGTAAATTCTGTCTTAAAATGTGAAATATGATCTTATCGTGAAAAACTCGAATGCATGCGCATTCTGTGCCAAAGTGATACAAAGTCTGGAGATCAAAGTTCTTTTAATGACAAGAACCTGCCGCTTTTTAAATGTTTCTGGTCCACTTTTTTTAAACTGCGGCAAACATCGAATCTCCGACTTTGTACTGAGACTTTGACAAAAAAGGTCACAGTCATCAAACTTTCTATGACTTAAACTCTCTAGAGTTGTTAGAATCAATGATATAAATCTTAGCTAAGACACATAATCACATTGTCCCAAGCCTGAGTGCTTCAGGAATTGTTATAATGTTTAGGAAAAGTAGTTAGTACTGCACGCTGACAGCCTCGACGGATGGGAGTTTCTTTCTTTGTTTCATACAGGGCAATGCCTCTACTGGATTGGATTAGATGCTAGTACACTTGAAAGTCTTAAAATTCTTCAACCAGTGAGAAAACAAACAGTAGAGAGATTGCAGAGATAATCGTTTATTGGGAAAGTTGTCTACATGTTTCACTGTTGACTGCTTCTTCAGGACTGTCAATTCTCCTCCTCAGGTGTTTAAAACTACGCAAATTAGGCTTTTTAAACTATGTAAATAAAGATTGATTGAAAGTATGCAAATGTGTATTATACTGAGTATTTTTAGACTTGCACTGGTCTAGACGAATATCAAAAGATATCATCAAGAAAACAAAGCAATAGAATAAAAGAATGAAAAATTAGTCATGGTTTAGTCACAATGATAATTGTTACGCTTAGTCGAAAATAGGAATCAGCTAAAGAAACATTATATAAGTGTTTGTATATTTTAGACTGATTTTGTAGATCTAATTGTTATGTGATATTAACAACAAAATTACTATCTACCAGAAAGCAACTATTAAATTTACTCACAATAGTAATACATATATTGACAAAAAGCGTGTTTTGTTTGCTTTTGAAGTTCATTATTGGTTTTTCCTAGGTTATTCTGTTAATATGGGAGGTTGTTCAAGAGGTGAATTCTTCCTAGGTAAGTTTGAAAGACTTAAAGAAAAAGATAAAGAAAGAAAATACAGATAGAGAACTGCAGTATGTACCACTCAAAGACCGCACAGAGGCAAACACGGAACTTTCCTGTACCCCTAAGGAAACTGGCTTCCAAAATTCCACACCTCTAAGTACACTTCGTCTCTCAAGCGTTGTTTTCTAGACATCATAATCATCAGAAATAAATGTGATCAATGAAATTAAAAGTAAATCTTTCATTCCCTTTCCTATTTCCAGAATACAAAAAGTATTAATTAAACTAGAGATTGAAGGCTCTTCTGCAACACTGCTCCTCTATCAGACGGAGAAGGAAACCAACAATACCTCATTGGTTCCATCATGAAGAAACAAAACAACCCATAACAGTTTTTTCCAGTTCCTTCTAATTGTTTCTTCTGAGGAGAGAATTTATAATCCCAATATAATGTTTGAAAATGTTCATGTGGTTAGTGAGACATCAGATGTCGGAACAGATGTGCTCCATGGCAGGTCCCTCCTCTTGCTTCCTTTTACGCATGGGCAGAAGGTATTCATGACGCACTTCCGGTATGTCGGCATGAGCAAAGCGTACACGAATGGGTTGGCGGCAGAGTTAAAGGATGACAACCAAACTCCTGGAAAATAAAAATACATCTCAAACTGTGTTACCTTTCACCCCTCAGTATATTTGCAGTGACCAAGTTCCTAATAGTTTGTTAAATGTTCAAATTCAAACAGTGCCTCACACTTCATGAGTGTCATTTGGCTCATTTCGCCAGACATCCAATTTTCAACAACGACTCAGTACAAATAGAAAAACTACTGCCGTGAAGTTGCAGTTACATTTTATGCTTATGTTTTTCAATGCATCATTTAAAAAATCCATCAGTACCAGTGTCTGTTGAGTACTGACCATATTTTTGCTTTGGTGAGTTGTAGATGTACTCAGTGACCCCCAGGTGGCCTAATAAATAATACCAAACATCGTATCCTAGAGCAACGATGAAAATTGTGGTGACAGTGATGGCTGTTTTAGTGAGTTGACTGGCTGCTGTGTCTATGACTCTACAGAAATATAAACAGGAGTGGCATATAACACATGTTAATGTCTGAGTTTTAGAGTTTTAAGGTGGTCTAGATCAATCTTATACAGAAAAATGTTTGATTTTGCTTTGAGACAACTTTGTTTACACAGTTTAGATCTAAAATTGAGTTCGCCAAAAATGCCTATTCTTGGTTGATCAAGCATTTGGCCTCTTTGATTCAAACTGGAAGTCTCGTGGGCAATAAAGAAGCACGCACAGATTAGAACATGAAAAATGGGCTCATGTACCTGTTGGATTCAAACTGGGAGTCTCGTTTTCTCCTCTGCATGTTGATGACAACCATCCCGTAGAGAATGAAGAAGCAAGTTACAGGAACTGCCCAATCCGCAAAGAATAACGTGATGACAAACGCTAAGTATACTTGATGGGCGCCTGCACCCTCAAAGAACTGGGCGCTCACACACTTACCTCCCACCAACCGCGTCTAAAAATACATCAGCATCAGCACAAATAATGTAACTTCACACAATATTTGTGAGCTTTGTAGCAACATTGTGAGGCAGTCTAAATTTCTATTCACGTCAGTAGTGACCTTTAAATTATATTTTATAAATTTTCTTCAAACTGACAGATTTAAAAAATAAATAGCAGTCACAATTCATTTGTCTTCATGAACCAAGGCTATTTACATTTTGTCATTAAATTTATGGAAAAGATCACCGAATAAAATCGTAGGAAAGGCAGTGTGAATCTGAACCTATTAATATGATAACTCAAAGATGAATCTGAGTGAAGCCAGATGAAGCTCAGGCTGAAACTGGGTGCAGCCAGTGGAGCTGAGGTGCATTTTTCCCTTGCTGAATCTGAACCAAACCAGATATACTCTAGCAAACCTGAAGCTGAAGCTGAAAGTAACTCACCTCAAAAACAGCAATAGAAGGTAACAGAACAGCCATGAAATAAATTATAACAAATATTATCAGAACTTTGCCTCTGGTGAAGTTATTATGTTTAAATGGCTGACATACAGCTAAATAACGCTCTGCAGCTATTGTCACCAGGTTCCAAACTACAAAAGGACAAAAAATATTCAGGAGGGAAAACAACTAAGAACATATATTTTACTATAATTAAAATAATTTCAAATTACAGGTTTAAAGGGAAAATACACCCTGAATGCCCAACCAGACACACCCCCAGTCAATCTAGGTGAAGCACATTGCATAACAAACAGATTTTTATCTCCTTAGATAGACTTGAAGAAATACGTCAGTCATGAATTATGGATCCATTTAAAGTCACAGTTTGTTTATGGTCAGGTGATTAAGTTTAGCCGGTAGCCGTTTGGTGCTGTTGATAAACCACGTAAACTATTGATTTATTGATTTATCGCAAGTCCAAAACAGGGATCTGTGGTTCCACCAAATCGACAAAAACCTTCAGTGTAGATGAAATACCAACCTGAGATGAGGACAGAACACCAATAGATGAACTGACCATTCCAAGCATGACAAATGAACTCATCCAGGATGGAAATGCCCGGGATCCAGTTGGGAGTCTGGAGTAGCAGCAGCGTCGCCCATAGACAGGTGGTGCCATCTATGAGAGACTGGTGACTCAATAAAAACCGTATAATTGGCGAAAAATCCTGCAATTATCAGAAATGTGTTTAACTTGCACATTCGATTTTTTCTAAAATTCATAATTTTCTGCCTGCATTGACATTAAATGGGTAGCAGCCATTGCATATTAATACTGGCAGATTTGGCAGAAAAATTCAATTATTGTATTGAATTTGTAAATTTCTTACTCAGGTGATGGACGGAAACGGATACAGATCCCTATCTGGAGGGATTCCCTCTAATTTATTCTTTGACTACAATATATAGTACTATCATAAAATAGTCATACAAAAGGGGAAGGGTCCCTGTCTCTAAATGACTGTTGTAAACCTTTTTCACTACAGGATCCCGTCCCGTCCGAACAAGGATCCGATTCCGTGTCTGTATATGTGAATGGGCCATTAAATCTCAATAAACCTAATGCATGTGTCGCCAAGAGTTAATTGTTCAGCAAGCCTCGGTTGGAATTAGTCAAGAAGGGCTTCTTTAACACTATCCCTGTGGTAACAATCCATTTGCATTTTGGGCACTGGATCACCGTTAAGGGCATGAGGTTGAATAACTGGAACCCCTTCTTTGGTGATGAGTGATGAATGAAGAAATCCAAATCAGAATTGTATTTTTTGTTCTGGTATTTATTACAATTAAGGGACACTTTGCTTACATAAAATTGAAAGTGAGTTAAAACTTTACAAAATAAAGACAATCAGGCACAAAGGAGCTAATTCTCAAGAACATTACCAAAATTGCTTGAAAAATATGTACTTTAAGCTAGAATGAAGTAAATTTATGCAAAAATTAAAAACAATCGACCACAAAGGAATGCAAAGGAGTGAACTTCCTCCTCTTTACATAGAAGTGCCCAAATATACTCAATTCATTCAAATTTGATTAAAGTGACACCTATTAATTTATTATAGTTAAAACAATACCTACCTGTCCATTTTTAATTAAAGTTATAGAAGTCCCTATATTGGCTACTACACCAACAATTGTCATTACCAGTTGACTTCTGTCCAAGAACACTATTAAAACGTCATAACTTCTTGATGACGTCAAGTTATCATTATTATTATATTGCGTTAAGTTTTCAATAATTAAATTACTGATATTAAAGTTATCCTTATAATTCATCATTGTGTTAGACGCGTTAGATTTCTTTTTCTTCTAATCAGATTGATTTTCAATTAAGCCAATCAGAAGCTTAGATTAATTTTCAATCAAACCAATCAGAAGGTTGGATCATTTTTCAATCAAACCAATCACAAGATTGGATCAAGGACGAAACATGACGTCAGTTCCCTTTTTGCGTCCATCTATGTGAACAATACTGCGTGTTTCAATGGTATGTCACAGAGAAGAATAAGAAAGGTATCTTGTATTTTCTTCTAATTACAGGAAACTGCTGCTTCTGCAAACTTTAAAAAAAGACATCAGACGACGTTATTTATTTTTACTTCAGCTTCATTTTAATTAATTTGTAAAGTTTGCAAAATTGACAAAGGAATTACTTTTTTAAAGAATTGCATGAAATCAAGGAAATCCTATTTCATATTAGTACTTAAGAACTTTTAATTGGCTTTTCTATTCATGGTCGCAATCAGTTAACCTAATTCAACTGACTAAAGTCTACACCCATTTCACGGTCACGGATTTTTAACGAGACAAACATTTTGCTTGATTTCTAACCCACAATCAAAAATGAAGGAATATACAAATTTATTTCCTGAGGTGATCTTACAGATCCCTGAAGGAAATAAATTGTATATTCCTGATCAAAACTCATGATATTAGGTTTATTTTATTATGTATTTTTATTAAATTCAAACATAGAGATCTATATAAAGTATCATCATTTTGGCGTCATATTAAATTCAGATCAATCAGTGCCTATTGTGTCAGTGCACTGCATGAGAGGTCAAATAGTTTATTAGATAATCACATGAAAATGAGAAAAAAATGGCAAAATTTCTACTCGTCAAAAGGAGTCTCTAACTCCATTGATGTCTGTGGAGATTTTTTTAGTCACTATCTTGCAAACGCAACAAAGAGTCATCAACTAAATCTGTATCTGGGCTGTGCTCGAGTATACTCGAGTTTTTCGTTTTCAACACAAATGTGACATTTCTGTACAAAATTGACATAGAGGGTTTGACTTTGAAGTACATTTCATGGTGATGAAGCTGAACTCGACATGATCTCAGATGACGCAGTCTGTTCAGACGCAGTCCCTCGCAATTTCTTCTTTCTTCCGGCCACGCAAGCGCAAAAGGTGTTGATAACGCATTTCCGGTAACTAGGCATGAGGAGAACATACACGAAGGGATTGGCGGTGGAATTGAAGGATATCAACCAAACACCTAGAAATAGAATGATTTTCTCAATAAGTACCGTTTGAAATACAAACAAAAAATAAAGTAATGTTATTTTCGACATTGTCATCTCTTTTTGGGTTGGAGGGAATGGATAGAAATTCAGAAATAACAGCTAAATTAAGAAAAATTCTAGCTACTTAGGAGCGGATCGAGGACTTCACCTAAGAGGCGACAACCCCTAGCCGGAGGCACCTACTCAATTTTTTTTCATTTAATTTTCTGAAAATCCTAAGTAATTAAAAAAATTTTGGTGGGGGGGGGGCGTCGAGAGCGCCCCTTTAGGTCCGCCACTGACTGCTTGTATGCAGACCGGACAACAGTAGTTTTCAGTGAATCTTTGACCAGGAATTTGCCTTAATCAAGTTTGCATATTCGTAAATGGCCTTTTTGCTAGTCAAACCTCATTCAAATTTTCATCACTCACCATATTTCTGTCTAGGAGAGTTGTACTCATGAATGCCCAGATGTCCCAATAAATAATGCCAGAGGTCGTAACCAATGGCAACAATGAATATTGCGGTCACTGTGATAGCTGTTTTAGTGAGTTGACTTGCTGCTGTGTCTATTATTCTGTAGATAAAATGATGTTTTCTTATGTTCCTTTTTCTGGCGTCAAAATTCAACGTGACTTGTAAGTTGATAAAATGTACCTGTTGGATTCAAACTGGGAGTCCCGTTTTCTCCTCTGCATGTTGATGAAAACCATCCCGTAGAGAATAAAGAAACATGCGCACGGTACAGCATAGAACAACAATATAATACAATATACCTGTTTGATTCAAACTGGGAGTCTCGTTTTCTCCTCTGCATGTTGATGACAAACATCCCGTAGAGAATAAAGAAACATGCGCACGGTACAGCGTAATGAGAAAAGAACAGGGTAATAGCGAATGCAAGGTACAATTCACGCGCGCCCTCACCCTCGTAGTACTGGGCACTTACGCACTGATCACCCTCCAGCCGCGTCTACAAATATGAAAGAGTAAGATGTACCGGTGTGGTGATTTTAACTGACTCCCCTTTTTAAGGCCCCCCCCCGGACTATTTTGACTGTTGTGAGTAGGACCCATTTTTCATAAATATTGGTTTTCTTCTAATTAGACTATTTTAAAAGTCATAATGTTTGATATTTTAGTATATTCAATCAAATAGCAACTTATTTAAAAAATTAAATAAATTTAATATAATGAATTTCTATGCTTTTTATAGATAAAAGTCAAAAATTACCATGTAATTAACATACAAAATGTGTTAAAAGTAAAA
>JBCAUG010561948.1:0-14635 GCA_038406175.1 Haplosyllis leylae | reverse complement strand
ATCAAAACACAACGAGAAGCCCATTTGCAGAATATCATTATAAACAAATTAATTATTTAAGTAAGTAGTCATCATCCTAGTAACAAACTCCCGAGTAAATTCAGTGTCTGACCAAGCCCTGATGTAAAAGAATTAGGAGCAAGAGAAAGAAGAAACTGCCAATTGTGATAACCGAACAGATTGGTGGTCTGCATCAAAATAAAAATTTATATACAAGGCGTTTATTTGCATTTTTTGTATTTACAAAATTCAGTTCACGCAAATAATATTTTCTTCTTATGTTTTCACAGGTGTCTGTCTGTTAACAGGGGGGGGTATCCGAGCCAGGGAGGGGGGTACACGAGGGGGGGGGGGGTACCGAGCTGGGGTACCCCCCGGCTGGGATGGGCTACGCCGCGGTCGGTATGCCTCTTGCGTTCACGCCGGAGGACTTTCTTGTCCTAGATGCTAATTTTAGAAATGTATTTTGTATCTCAAAACAGAAATTAGTCTAATAGAGGTCTTTGCACTATGCATTTCAGGATATGACGGGCCTCGAATTTAAATGTTTAGAGAGGCATTTTCTTTAGTTCTTCATGAACATCAATGTTGTGTACAAACAGGTTGTATTGGTCTATCATGAAAAAACTGTATGTTTAAAATATTCATCCATAAAATACAGAATAACTACATATTTACAAAATGTTTATCTTTGTTATGGAGCAGAGCCCTTTCTACTTGTAACCAAAACACTTGTTGAGCAGCTGAGTCACGTGGCCATTTAATACACGTGACTTTGTGACGTAACATGTTGATTCTTGGCGGTAGGTGGCGTTCTGTGACAATTATTTCAGGCATAAAGATGCATATGATCATGTTGTATCCTCTGGACAAAGATTCCTGTGAAATAAAAAGAATTACACTTCTTGTACAAAAATCTACTGCCTAAAATACTCATTGAAATAAAATCTGTTCACATTTTAAGCCAAAACCTCAACTCAATGTCACTGTTTTCTCTGGTTTTAAAATGACATTACTGATTGTTGAAAAATAAGGAAGTTATAGTAAAGAAGATCTAATTAGGCAGGATGCTCGAATACTGACCAGGTGTGTACTTACATGATGAGATAGAAGTAGCTCTTCTTGACACCATTTGCTATCAATAAAAGTTTCATCCACTAGCAAAATCGTTTTTCTGCTCTTGCTTATTGTGTCCATGATATTGTCAATAATTGTTTTGCCAACCAAGAAGTCTCTTTGAGCAACACAGAATTTTAATCCAGTATCCTGGTTTTCCAGTCTTGGTAAAAGATATCTTTTGGCCCACTTTGCTCCTTCACGAGTGCAAGAAACAAAAGCATCAAACAGATATTCATTATTTTTCCCCAACAATGCGTCTAAACGTTCCCGACGTATGTGCATTTTCAAAATCAAATACTTGAGAAAATGTCTGAATCGGTACAGAACTGTCGCCATAGTGACCAGTGTAAAATGAATGGCTAATCCTGCCATGGAATCAATCAACCAAATGTTGCTTGAGCACTCAAACTCCAATTCTGCTATTATATTGTTTAAATTATGAAATAATTCAATCTGTTTTTTTTGTTGAAACTCACATTTATATTGTTCTAACTTTGTTAAATGTATTTTTGTTCTTGTCAACCAGTTTAGAAATTGAATATGCTTACAAGAGCATATTAACTTATTTCCGAGTAGATTCAAAGAGAAATGCTTTGATGTTTTCTGGAAATGATTTTGATCTAGTTCATTCAGCATAATTCTTGTGTCCAAAGGTAAAGTTTGAAAGTTATTATAACTCAAATCTAAATATTCCAAGTAAACCGAATTGATCAAATTTGGTTCCCAACTAGATAGTTTGTTATGAGACATAAAAAGCTTCTTTAAGTTTATCAGTGTGTCCATACTGTCATTCAACAATATAGTAAAGCTATTGTAAGATAGATCAAGTGTTTCAAGTGTAATCAGGGGCTTCATACTCAGTAGCACATCCCTGGGGTCTTTGTTGTGGCAGTCTCCTTCAAATAATCCCAATTCATTGTGACTAAAATTAGCAAACCTCAAGTACCATTCACAATGTCCAAATAGATCCTTGTTTACACATTTTATTCCACAGTTTGATGCATCCAAGTGTTCTAAGGTGGAAATGACAAGTGGACTTTCATTCCGACAATAAAAAGGAGAGGGGAAGGTTTCAATTTTGTTCCCAGAGATATCAGCGTATTTTAGGCTGCCATTGTTCAGAAATGCTATTTCGGGAGCTTTTGCCATTTGATATCCATTAGCATGTGAAAGTGCAATCCATTCTAATTTCTCAGGAAATGCTAAAGGCCACGCGTTTCTGTGGCTCCAGAGGCCAGAGTTGAAAAATTGGTGATCAAGTTTGATTTTCTTAGGCTGAGGACAGGTGGTTGGTTCTGGAGCCATAATTTGAAAGCTGTAGTCCAGCTTTGTTAAGTTTACAGCTGCCAAGAATTCGTAGAAGAAACGATCATAATCATACAGTCTATTATTAGTTACTGTAAGTTTTTCTATGGAATGGATATACTGGAAGACACTATTCATCTGGTGGATAAAATTTCTATCCAAAGAAAGTATTCTGATCTTAGTTCTATGTAAATTTGCCAGGACGTTAATTACAATGATTTCTTTCGTTCTTTGACTTTTTAATCCAAGACAAGTGTTCTCCAGATATAGTTCTTCTATGGAAGTTTGATTCAATGTGGAACTTATCTGCATCATACTCTCTCCTGCCAGTGGATTGTTAGTGAAATCTAGGACTCTCAGAGATCTGACAGCAGAAAACACATTTTCACTAATGTTTCCAACATTAACATTAGAAAAGTTAATAGTTTTAACATCCAATTTTGAAATTGAGGAAAACATATCATCTGGTAAATAATCAGCCTGAATCCCCCTTGAAAAATCTAAGTACTTTAAATTTGTTAAATTTGCCAATTCTTTGTCGAGCTTGAGCCCTGAGATACAGTCAAGTCTGAGGGTTTCGAGTGCATTAAGGACACTCAATGCTTCCCCCGGATACAAATTTTCAGAGTTTTTCTCCAAATTGCCACTGATATCAAGGAAAGTTAACTTTTCCACCAGAACGGTGAAAACACCATGAGCATATGAATTATTTTTCTCATTTAAATGATTGTTCTTCAAGGAAAGAGTCTTCAGATTTTGGAGTCCCAGGAATGCAAGTGGTTCCATTTGAAAGATTTGACAATTTGATAAATCCAGCAGCTGGAGTTCGGCCAACTTGGCAAAGGATTTGTTTCTGAGTTTGTGAAATATATTGTCGTTGAGTAGAAGGTGTGTGGTGTTAAGAGGAATGTTGTCTGGTACAGAAGTGAGTTGAGCATTAGAACAGTTTGTTATGAACTGTCTGCTGCCCCGTTTCCGAAAGCAGGAACATTCTGTAAAAGGTGTGTGAATTTTATGTGCCTAAAATATCATGCTGTAACTATTATTTACCATCATTTATTTCAAATTACTAGACTTATGGCGAACGGCCTATGCAAAATTCTATTTTCAGTCATAAGGAAACAAGAAATATATTCATCTGTAGTAAATCCTGTCGGTAGTATTGTCACAGAAAAAGGGTGAGAGATGAAATTGAATGCAGACCATTTTAATAATAATTTATGGTTGTTTATTTTTATAAGTTACACAAAATATTCTGAGTTTGTTATGAAAATCATCTGCAAGCGACTCTACACATGGGAAATTACCAAAACAGTTATTTAAAATACACTTACTGTCGCTCAGTGAATCAGGGCACTTTCTCTTTCCTTCGAACTGCGAAGAAGTGATACATTCACCATGTTGCACAAATATCAGGAAAATTCCAACATAGAGACAACGGAACATCATTTTGGGGACATTTAAAGAAAGCTTTTCCCCAGAGGGAATGATGATTTGATGAAAGATAATACCAATAATGTGATTTTCTGTGAGAAATCTTCAGTAAAATTACGCCTTACTTCTTTTGTAGAGCAAGATAAGAAATAGTGTCAATCACGCTCATTCGAGTATTTCCACTTCAATCAGACACATGTAGGTCGTATTCCAATGGAGATACTGACCAAGTACCCAGCAAAATCTTATGACTTCATGACAGTTAATAGGATAATAGGCTATCACTATTTCAACTTTAATTCAAATTTATTTGGTAATCAGAAAATTTAGCCATTCCAAACCAGTATAGTTTATTTGGATGTTTGGCTAATGATTCAATATTCCACTTGGTTATTGACCAATCGTCCAATATTCTTTAAGTAGTCGTGGTCCAAGGTTTCATACCATGTAAGGGTGAGTAGCCTAAATACACAAAATATTCTGACCACTTGTTAGTTATGAAAATTATCTGCATGTGACTCTGTCTCAAACCGTTTGATGTTTTCTTGTGGTATTTCTTTTTTTCATGAGGGAATAATTCTGAAAGATTTTGCAAATCGTGAAATCATGATTAAAATCATCTGTGTCTGACTTTATGTCTCACCCTTGGATATTTTTCTGTGGCAATGCATGCCAACTGCTATAAAAAGTCTGATAATGTCTGCATCATTGAATTGAAATTATGATTCTTTTAATTTCCTCTTCTGATTAAACATAAAATTTACCTTAATCAAATGAACCTCACGAAAATTTGAACACACATACTTATGTACATGGTTAATCCAATGAATTTTGAGGTGGTTGAAATATTCTGATAATTTGTTACAGAAATCATCTGCTTGCAACAGTGTCCCAAACACACGGGCATTTTTATGGTATTTCTTATTTATTCACATGGCGGTATGATTCTGAAAAAGGGCAAATTGCAATTAAAATTTCTGTCCAACTTTGTCTTTCACCGTGGAACATCACTTTCCTTATTACGCTAAAGATGGCAGACAGTCCCTTTTGTACCTAATTTATAATTCCAACAAGAAAGTCGTATTGTATTTTACTTTCGCTTCAGGACAGTTTATATATATAATTTCATTTGATTTTCTGCTGACTATATTCGTGGAACCTTTCACATATAGCATTAGCCATGTGTGGAGATTTATGTAACTGAAGTTCTCTTCAAGATTCGGGGTGTTTCAAACCAATTTGAACCCTCCCATACATCCAAATATCCATAATCCAACAAAACCACTTAACAGATACACCAGGTGTGGGTAAGGAAAGAAATGTTAACAGTCTACAATGTACAGGGTGTATTCAATTTGACATGTTGACCTGGTGCCAGATAAGAATTATTGACTTCATGATTTGACAAGTGATTTTCTACTTGAAAAAAGTGATTAGTGACTATAGTGCCTAATTAGATCTTTAATTGCTGAATTCCAAATAAGCACATGCTACTTTTCAGTGATATTTACCATGAAAACACATTTCTATGGATATCCACATCCACATTGTGGTCCAAGGTGGTCAATTTTTGGTGGCACCTCATTTCGCATGTGAGAATAGGTTAACACATGGAAGCCCCAGTATTCCTTGACAATTAACAACTGGAGGGCCTGTTAGGGCTGGTAAAGGTGGATTTGGGAGTGTTCCGTTTTTATTGCACTTCTCTATGTTGACCAAGTGAGTGATGGCAGCCACTTTTGTGAACTCTGGTTACGGTTGCCATAAAAGATGCCTGACAACATAGTGAAGTTGAAGACCCAAACTTAGTTTTATTTCTGTTGCAAGTCTCTATATTGACTTGGTGATTGATGACAGCCACTTTTGTGAACTCTGGTAATGGCTGAAGCCTGATAACACGTGGAAGTTAAAAATTGACCCAAAATCAGTGGTGTTTGGTGAACTTTTGTGAATATTGGTAATGGCTGCCATCTAAGATGGCTGACAAGAAGATCGCCGATCAAAAATGGTCACCAAATATCTCTTTTACCCAAAAAAGAAATTGAGTTTTTATGAGTTTTCTGAAGTTCATTTCATTTTGTGTGGCAACTCACCTCCCACGAGTTCAACCTCACCTCACGTGAAATAACATTTTTCACTTCACATTAAAAAATTTCCCAAAATATTCGGGAAAAACCCATTCCTCTATAACAAAGTACCTCAACGAGTCACCAACAAGAGTTTGAAGGATACGCTGCAAGTTTTTATCTTGAATTTCCTAAGTAGTCAGAAGAAGATAAAGCTAATTTTGGTATCTTTCAGAGCCACCAGTGAAGTGGTCTACTTTTTTGTTAGCGTTGATGCTCAAGCTTTTCCTATTTAATTTCTTACCGATTTTAAACAAATATTTATCAAAAAACGTCTTCATGCTCAGTGAACCACTGCATGTCATTTGGGCCACAAGTTGGATGTGCAAAAGGAAATTATTTGGGACACAATTCAGTTTTTCCTAAATAATTCAAACCTGACATTTCTGGCATCTGTGTACACAACAAGGCTGTAAAGTTTCAGCAAAAAATCGAACTCACAACACCAACCATCACTGGAATCCTTGATTAGAATCCTAATGCCTTACCCACTCAGCCAATCTATCATTCCTTGCCAGTTTCAGATTTTCAGACCCTTATAGAGTCATGCTCTTGAATCTAGAAATGTTTTTAGTCCAAATAGTGAAGTGGAGCATGAAACAAAATTCAGTTTAAGAATCATCTGCCTTCTGATGGCTGGTATTATTAGTTTGATTCCCACTGGAGGCAACTTTATTTTTTGCTGAATATAAAATGTCAATTTTCACAAATGCCAGAAATGTCACATTTGTGTTAATTATGAAAAACTCGCATAAGGAAAAGCTGAAGCAGCTTAGGTTTCCGATCCACCAAAGGGTATCCTTCATTGGATTCACACTCATAATAATTCAAATAAGAAACCACATGAGCATTTGAATTATAACCAATGCCAAAGCGCCCACGACAAACTCGAAATTTCCAGGATTGTGTTGCAGTTTTAACAATTGATTATGGACCACAATGGTGATGATCTAGAAAAGTTGATAACGTTCGTAGTAAAACGCAAAGTAAAACGTGTAGTAAAACGCGAAGTAGTGACATAAAAAACTATCTAAAAATAAAAAAGAGTAGCTTACTTATCACTTGACAGCTACTCAAGAAGGAGTTAAAATCAGGGGAATTTTATTTCTAACCTGTCTCATTGATATGATAAATCTGTGGTGAAATTTCTGCTGAATTAATTTGAATAGATTATAATCTGTACATATTCTATATTGCTCTACAGGGAAAAAGGGATTGATATCAAACAGGAAACTAAATGCATGTACCCTTCTTTGGCAATCATTTGCGAACCAACGGAAGAACTGTCTTGGAAGTTTTGACCAGATGGTACTTTAATTCAGAAAATAGCCAACATTAAGTGCCGGAAATTTATTCCTAAGTTAATTTTTTGTGAATTTACAACTCAATTGTAAAAACTAATTTCTAATTTACAGCAGCATGAAAGTTATATTTTTATCTACATATTCAAAAAATATTTCTTTTTATTGTGTATTAAAGCCCTTTCCACCTGTAACCAAAACACTTGTTGAGCAGCTGGGTCAGGTGACCATTTGATACACGTGACTTGATGACGTAACATGTTGATTCTTGCCGGTAATTGGCATTCAGTGACAACTATTTCAGGCATAAAGATGCAAATGATCATGTTGTAACCTCGAGATAAGGATTCCTACAAAACAAAATGAACTATTCAGTATGAGTGAGGAATAGGTAGGAGCAATTTCTGAAAAGGTCCATGTTGCAGCTGTTTATCAAATGTACCAATGTTCACACTTACATGATGAGACAATAGTAGCTCCTCTTGGCACCATTTACTGTTAATAAATGTTCCGTCCACCAATAGAATTGTTTTCCTGCTCTGGCTTATCGTATCCATGATGTTATCAATAATAGTTTTACCAACTAAGAAATCTCTTTGAGCAACACAGAATTTCAATCCAGTATCCTGGTTTTCCAGTTTAGGCAACATATATCTTTTAGCCCACTTGGCCCCCTCACGAGTACAAGAAACAAAGGCATCAAACAGATATTCATTATTTTTCCCCATAACAGCGTTCAAACGTTCCCGACGCATGCGTATTTTCAATATCAAATACTTGAGAAAATGTCTGAAACGAAAAAGAACCGTTGTAAGAGTGACCAGGAAAGTATGAATGGCTAATGCTACCCCGGAACAAATGTACCATATGTTGCTTGAGCAATCAACCTCTAATTCCATTATTATTCGGTTTAAATTATCAGATATGTAGACTTCTCTTGAGTCAGTGAAAACACAAGTGTAATGCCTCAGGTGTTCAAAGTGTATTTTTGATGCTGCCAGCCACTTTAGAAACTGAATATTTTTACAGAAACATAAAAACTTATTTCCTTCCAGATTGAGTGTCAGGTGTTTTGATGTATTTTGCCAATGATCTGTATCTAGTTTATTTAGCATTAACCTTGTCTCCAAAGGAAAATTTTGAATATTATTGTAACTCAAGTCTAAATATTCCAAGTGTACAGAGTTGATCAAATTTGGTTCCCAGGTTGTTAGTTTGTTGTGAGACAAATAAAGTTTCTTCAAATTTACCTGTGTGTTCAAAGTGTCATTGAATAAGAAAGAAATACTGTTGTAAGAAGCATCAACAATTTCCAGTGTTGTCAGCGGTTTGATAGCCAACAACGTATCGTTCGGGTTTTTATTACAGTCTCCTTCAAGTAATCCCAGTTTATTATGACTAAAATTGGCAAATCTAATGTCATATTCACAGTATTTGAATACGTCCTTGACTGCACATTTTATTCCACAGTTGGATGCATCCACATGTTCTGCTGTCAAAGTCGTGTCGTTTTTTGGACACTTAACAGGTTTTGGAAACGTTTCAAAAAAATTGTTGGAAACATCTGCATACTTAATGCTACCATTTGTGATAAGTACAATTTCGGGAACTCTTGCTATTTTGAATACACCAACGTGGGAAGCTCAAAACCATTCCAAGGTCGTGGAGCCATTAATAACACACACCTCACTGTAACCACAATATGGAGGAACGTTTACTGTACTTGGATGAAAAGACTCGTTTTTAGGAACCGGAAGCAGTTTTTGATCTGTGGTTTCCAGGAGAATATATTGATAGCTAAGATCAATTTTCTTGACATTCTTAGCATCGATAAAATTTTCGAAGGCACTAATAAAATTGACAACATGATTGTGAGTAATTGTCAAAGTCTCAATGGGAGGAAGACCGTAAATTATCAAAGAAAAGTTTATTATGTGAATATTGTTCCTATCCAGAGAAAGTATTTTGATGTTCGTTCCATTCAAGTTTTTTAGCACCTGATTGACAGTAGCTTTATAACCAAGATCTGTGTTTTCCATGTGTAACTCCTCAATGGAAGTCTGATTTAGTGTAGTCCTTATCTTTTCCAAACTCTCTCTTGCTTGTGGATTGTTAGCGAAATCTAGGACTCTAAGTGAACTCAAAGTAGAAAACACCTTTTCACTGGCCTGTTCCACATTAACATTCGTAAAGTTTACAGTACTGACATTCAGCTTTGAAAGGGAAGAAAACATATTATCTGGTAGGTAATCTGCTTGAATCCCCCCTGAAAAATCTAGTTCTTTTAAGTTTGTTAAATTTGCGAATTCCCGGTCCAGCGTGAGCCCTGAAATACAGTCCAGCCTGAGGATTTTGAGTGCAGTGAGGACACTCAGTACCTCACCCAGATATGACACCGGATATTTATTCTTCAAATTACCACTGATATCAAGAAATGTTAACTTTTCTGCTAAAGTACTGAAGACACCTTGTGCATAAGAATTGTTTTTTTCACTTAAATGATTGTTCTTCAAGGAAAGAGTTTTCAGATTGTGGAGTCCCAGGAATACAAGTGGTTCCATTTGATAGATTTGGCAATTTGATACATCAAGCCAATCAAGTTTGACTAATTTTTCAAATGAGTTATTTCTGAGTTGGTAAAACTTATTATTGCTCAGCAGAAGGTGTGTGGTGTTAAGTGGAATGTTGTCAGGCACGGAAGTGAGTTCAGCATTGGAACAGTCTGTGACAAACTGCTTGGTCTTTGGAATCCAAAAACAGGAACACTCTGTAAAATGTACGCAAAACATTCACCAATCTTACACATCAAGTGTACGGTACAAAGTTTGTAGTACCTTTTTCAGTTAAATAAACAACGGAAACAGCTATTTTAAATGGTGTTTGTCCGGTAACTGCTCGTATCAAGATTTAGTAGGAACCATCTTGAAGGTGTGTATGTGGATTTTATTAAAACACCTTTCATGAATCCATGCAATTATATACTTGAAATACACAAACTGCATTGATAAATACGATGCCAAAATTAACCATTTATAGGACGATACAACCAAAACATAACCATTCTTAGAATAACACAAAGCTAAACTTAACCTTTCCAGAACAAAACAGTCAGCCAATTTCAAACAAACTAAAATTTGTGTCTGTAGCTCATGTAATAACAGTAACAGAAATTCATCAAGATTTTTAGAAATTACTAAAAAGAACCTTTAAACTGCGTGTGCGTTATTGATTTTTTATCGTTCCCTTGTTTGTATAGAGCAAATTTGGATACGAATCTCGAATAATAAAAATTGATTTGAATACTATTTCCAAAGGCATTGAATCAACTGCAGGATGACATTTGCCATGAGTTCATTTACGTATTGAATGAAACAAGTTTTATCAAAAACTCTAGATGAAGGTAACCAGATAATCATAACCATCACAAATTTCTTGCTGGACAAATCTTATTAAGAGATAACCTGTAGGTAATCTTCCTGCACACACGCGTGTTAGGATATTGCCACACCGGCAATCATCCTTTGTGAAGAGGAAAAGGATTGGAGCACGACATAATGTAAAGGATAATCAGAGAGGATATCCAGCTCCCATCAGATTTCATTGGACTACAGCTATGGTAGTGGTCTTTATGAACTAACATGTTGTAATTCTGAATGCAAAGAGTTCTCTAATGTTATTTGTATATTTGAATTAACCATTACTAGCTTTTTTTGCTGTCATTTCTAATGGAACTTGTGTTATGAAAAGAGACATCTTATGTTAGAATCCACATGAGACCATTATGACCATGTTAAAAAAAGGGGTGTCTGGAGCGAAGCATATTAATTGGGTTCAATCTACTTGTTAGACCCTGCAGAGGCATTGTCAACATGAATGAAAATGAAAAACTTACTGTGATCCATAAGTGCATAATTATATTTAATATAAAGGTGATCCGACCTATGTTGGAATTTTCCAAATTGATTCAGGATGCCGAAGATATTTACAGATTTCCAACACCGCACATGGTGAAGACCCACTTCCTGTTGAATATGTGAATATCAGAGCCATCCCTAGGTCAACTTGGAAAATTCCAATGTAGAAGGATCACTCTTATTAAATAAAATAGAATTTTGCAATATCATTTTTGGAACAAGTGTCTTCTTTATTGTTTTATATGTACTTCAAAATCAGTTTTCTCATAAACAACCATTGTAAAAAGCTAAATGTATTTTCTGATCTCCTCAAAATCACACGGATTTTCTGAACTTTACTCAGGTGTAAAGGTTTATACCAGTAACAAACGACGTAAGTGATGATGAGTACCAATATGTTGTATTATGTGGCTGGTTGGCATCTCAGTAGTGTAGCATTGATGTGGATGTGGAAAAAGAATCAATTATTTTTAAAATGGATCCTGGATGTTCCGATTACGTATCTGCTACAAGTTTTGCTTTATTGTGGAGCAGAGCCCTTTCTACTTGTATCCAGAAAACTTTCTCAGCAGCAGGGTCACGTGGCCATTTGATGCACGTGACTTTATGACGTAACATGTTGATTCTTGGCGGTAGGTGGCGTTCTGAGACGATTACATCAGGCATGAATATACATATACTCATATTGTAGCCTCGTGAGAATGACTCCTAAAATAAAATAAAACATTAAGAATAACACTTGAACTAACTACCATAATAAATTATATGTCAGCTGAATTGATGAATTGATTTTGCCACTCACATGGTGAGATAATAATAACTCTTCTTGGCACCATTTGCTATTGATAAATGTTTCATCCACTAGTAAAATAGTTTTTCTGCTCCTGTTAATGAAATCCATTATGTTGTCAATAATTGTTTTTCCAACTACAAAATCTCTTTGAGCAATGCAGAATTTGAACCCAGTGTCTTTGTTTTCCAGTTTTGGTAGAAAATATTTTTTCATCCATTTAGCTCCCTCTCGAGTGCAGGATACGAAGGCGTCAAAATCATATTGACCTTCATTACCTATTAAAGCCTGCAGACGTTCTCGACGCATGCGCATTTTTATTATCATATATTTCATAAAATGTCGCCATCGGTAACATGTTGTTGCTACGGTAACAACTAAAATGTAAATTGCTAGTCCTCCATAGCTTACAATCAACCAAACTTTACTGGTGCATTCTGATTCAAGATATGAAAGTATTTGTGAAATACCAATGGACATTTTCACTTTTGTTCCACCTTTAAAAGAGCACTTGTAGTTCTCAATATCTAATAAATTGAGTTTAGTTCTTGTCAACCACTGTAGAAATGGGATGTTTTTACAAGTGCATCCTATTGGATTTCCTGCTAAGTTGATAGATATGTATTCCTTAGTTCTGTGTTTGGGATTAGCTTCAAGCTGGGTGAGTGTCAATCTAGTTTCCAATGACAATGAGCCAAGACTATTGTAACTCAAGTCCAACAGTTCTAAGTGAATCCATTTTGTCATATTTGATTTCCATGATGTCAGGTCATTGTGTGATACTCTCAACTCCCTTCAATTTTCTTGTGATTGCAGAAAATCTTCATCAAGAATAGAAAGTGAGTTGTATGATATATCTAAAGTCTCCAAAGTTGTTAGTGGCTTAAATATTATTGAAAAATCTCTGGAGCTTGGGTTTTCATTGCATCCTCCTTGAAGTAATCCAAACTTATTATGACTGGCATTCAAAAACTTCAGTGACCATTGACAATGTGTAAAGAAATTATTGGTTATGCACTGTATCTCACAATTTGAAATATCCAGATGTTCCATTGTTGAAATGGTGTGATAGCAGTAAAATGGTTGTGGTACAGTTTCAAATATATTGCTAGAAATGTCTACATAGTCAATAGTTCCATTCCGGAGGAACACAAATGCTGGAAGTGGACTAAAACGTATTTCATTGTGAGATAAGGAAAGCCACTCCAGCTTGTCTGGCCACCAAATTGGGAAGGGAAACATGGTGGTCTCGGATTTATGTTGAGACATCCGGTGATTAGTTTCATAAATTGTCTCAGGACTGATCTGTTGGTTTCCACAGGGTGACGGAACATACGTATTCTGGTAACTTATGTCCAATTTTCTCAAGTTTTTAGCATCTGTTAGATTGTACAAGAAACTCGTGTAGCTATGTATATTATTATGGGTGACAGTCAAAATTTCAAGTTTTGGGAGTCTGTCAAAAATTACTGATTCACCCATGTTGTGTATTTGATTCCAATCTAGGGTCAGCACCTTGATATTGGTTCCCTTTAGGTTTTTTATCACATCTGCAACTGAACCCGTTTTACCACCCAGACAAGTTTTAGCCAAATAAAGTTCTCGAATTGATGTTTTTTGCAAAGCCAGAGCAATATCTACAGTGATTTGCCGTAACTGTAGATTGTTCGTCAAGTCCAATACTTTCAGTGATTTGAAGACAGAAAATATTGATCCAGTGATCTTTGTCAAATTAACATTTGTAAAATTAATACTTTGTATGGCAATGTTTGAAACATAATCAAACATATCATCAGGCAAGTGCTCTGCTTGAGTGCCATCAGAGAAATCTAGTTCTTTTAAATTTGTTAAGTTTTGAAATTCTTTGCTGAGCTTTTGTCCAGAAATACAATCCAGTCTTAGAATTTCTAGCGAATGAAGGACATTTAATGCTTCACCAGGATATGATTGATTTTCTAAGGAAATATTTTTCAAATTACCACTAATGTCTAGGACTTTGAGTTCTTTTGCAAGTGGATTAAAAACGCCTTCCGCATATGAATTATTTTTCTCACACAAATAATTATCCTTCAAAGACAACACTTTTAAATTTTGTAGTCCAAGGAAAGCGTGAGACCCAATATAATAGGTCTGACTGTTTGACAAATCAAGCCATACAAGATTTACTAAATTTAAAAAGGAGTTATTTTTGATTGTGCTAAAATTGTTGCCGACAAGTAGAAGATAAGTTGTTAGACTTGAAATGGTCCTTGGAACCGATGTTAGTCCTGCGTAAGAGCAATTGGTCATAAACAGTCCAGAACCCAGTGTCCATGAACACGAACAACCTGCTTAATATAACAAATATATGTTAGAAATTAATTAACAACTGGAAACCTTAGATTATCTGTCTAGCGGAAATACCTAGGGCGATTTAAGGATTACGTACTAATTAGGTTCAATAAACTTATTTATTTACTAAATTGACTGAAATAGTTTAATCGGACAAATTTATGCGTTTTGAGCTGCTTTATATAAAGAAATTGGTTATATGTGTCGCGGTTTTTCCGAAGTGGGTGGTCGGCTAAGATGTTTCTGCTTTCCTCTCGCGCCGGTGGCAGGGATACCACCGGCCTGTAGTACTCTCGGCCGCGACTTAAGAGGCGG
>JBCAUG010561837.1:0-14636 GCA_038406175.1 Haplosyllis leylae | reverse complement strand
GTGTCAAACTGAGTAGAATTTGCTCTCAATTAACACGGCGTCAATGGTAAATAGAAAATACTATACAAAACTCCATACGCACAGTTTGAATTTATTTAAATGTGTAATATTACGGTATTATTATTTCCAAATTACAGATAATTATAAAGACAATAATGAGGAAGATCTCGTCCATGAGTTTGCTCGTATTTTTGGAACTGAACATCCTTGGTTTTGGAGGGTTCATCTCACAGCTTTGGTCAGTCTTGGTGAGTCCAGATCAACCTTTTTTTCCAGATGTACATTTTTTATGGTTCACTTCAATTTATGAAAATACAAGTCTGCGTCACCAGCAGACGAGCCGCAGTGGCTGAATGGTTGCGAGCGTTGTGCCACGGCATGCTCCGTCATGGGTTCAAACCGCACAAATGTAACCATGTCACAAGGTCCTCCGTGGTTGCGAAGTGACGATGCAATGCATAGAATTGGTAGTGGCAGTACTGATTCCAGACACCAGATTTTGGCTGAAAGGCTGAAACATAAGGTGTCATGACTTCTCTGCATTTTCAGACTGGTTTCCAAACACAGAAGAGTCATGCACTAACGCAGTTGTGAAAACAACTGCTTAATTTGCGGGTATTTTGTGTTGGAGATGACTTTGTTATTTTGCTTCTTCATGGAGGCCTTACATCAATGCTTGTCTGCAAATATATGTGGGTGGAAATGGTTTAAAACAAAGATGAGTGAATCTGGAGACCACACAGGCGAGAAAGCAAGCAAGAGAGGGATCCACCCTTGCCTTGTAACCCAGGACAGATGTCACCAGAAGTCTGAAACAAGGATATCACTTCTCCCACCACATGTCTCCCCAAAAATTCAAAGAAAAAGTCTGCATCAATAGGAAAACACATTACAAGAAATTACGCTGTACTAGATCCTTATTTCTGGATACGTAAATTAGGTAGCAGGAGAAAAGGAACCAAACAGGGGCTTCCATTTGAAATGCATTGACACTCCTAAATTGCTCCTAACTTGCACATATTATATTGAGATTTAAAGAACTCTGAAATATCTGGAGATAAAGCCAATTTCCACCATTATAAACTGTTTTGTTCTATTCCAGGTATCAGCATAGTCGTCAGCATTGGCACCTTAATTTTCTTAGTATTTTCTGAACAAGAATGGAATATTTTCAAACGTAAATTCAGTGAAAGATTAGTTGTTTATTTAGCTGTAGCAGATATTTTATACAGGTATATTTTTAATTTCAGACATTTTCTAATTGCTGGCTCATTTAGAGCCAGTTTAGAGATTGAATAGGGGGGGGACGAGGGGCAGAGAATTTTGGGATCAGCCCATTTGTTAATCAATGACGTCATTTTACAACGTCACAAGACGCTATGTGGACTGTTTCCTTGGTTACTGCTTCCGGAAATATTATCGCCCGCGTTCATGCAAAAAGTTGTTGGGGGGGGGTTCTTACTCCCATGGCTGGGAGGGGGGAATAGTCAGTCCCATGGGCAGGGGGTACTAAGCTGTCCCATGGTGGGGGGGGTACTAAGCTGTCCCATGGTGGGGGGGGGGTACTAAGCTGTCCCATGGTGGGGGGGTACTAAGCTGTCCCATGGTGGGGGGGGGGTACTCAGCCATCCCATGGCTTGGGGGGGTACTCAGGCCCATGGCCAGCGGGAGGGGTAGGGTACTGAGTCTCATAGCTGGGAGGGTACTCAGCCTGAGTACCCCCGCCCCCGATAGGACAACACAGTGATCACTTGCTTCGCGACAAGCCGTATGCCTCTTGCATTCACGGAGGTGGACATTCTTGTTTTAACCTTTTACAAATAATTTGGAAATTGAATGTTTTTATTTGATAAAATATATATGTTAGGAAAGGAGAACGTGAATTTCCATAAAGTTTTAGAATTTTAATTCTCTAAATTGAAATATTACAAGCTCTTGTAAAGGGAATGTAAAGAAAAAGACTCATCATTTATGAGACCAGATCTGTCTCTTTCCACCTAAGTAGGCTAAATATGATCGTTCTGTTCAAAAGGGAGGGGGCAAGGGGGGTCAACTTGTTTTGAAAGGGGACACCTGATTGGTAAATTTTTGGTGGCATCAGCCATGTTGAATTATTGACCAATCAGAGCCGAGCTTTCAAAGTGCCCAATCAATCAGGTGGCTGCTTTCATTGGCAGCCATGTTGGCAACCATATTGAATTTGACCAATCAGAGCTCAGCTTACGAATTGCCCAAAAATTGACCAACAGGTGGCCGCTTTCAAACCAAGTTGCAACCCCACCCCCTGCACTTCCCTTGGCATAGAATGCTCATACCCCACTCACCTAATTTAATTTTAGTCTGTTGGTCGGAAAAGAAGTAAACTTTTTGACGTTTTTTTGAAAATGGGAATTATTAATTCCCTCTTATTTTTCTCTATATTATTTATGTTTGTATTTTAGCACAGAACACACTCTCGGACATATCTTTGCTATAACTACGTCTTTTAATAATGGAACATTTAATGAAGATATCTGTATCTCTTCTGGGTTTATGTTGGCAGAAATGATCTGTGGACAGGGAATGATTGTGATGATAACAGCTTTGTCAGGTTTGTTCTATCTGAAGAATTCTTTTTCTTAATATGTTCATTGGTGACTGTAGACAGTTACCTTATTGATGGAAACGGGATTGATTCACGACTATTATGGGAATTTTTTCATGCGAGATGAAATATATTATATTCACGTGGAGAGGAGCACATGAGGTGAGATTGAAACAGATCTCAGAGAACAGCAGAAAACTTGAAAACTCAGAAGGATGGGCGGGGGGGGGTGGTATTAGACTTGCACAAGTCTGGTAATGAATTAAGTTTAGACATGCACAAGTCTGGTAATGAATTAGGTTTAGACTTGCACAAAGTCTGGCAATGAACTAAGTTTAACCTTGTACAAGTCTGGTAATGAATTAAGTTTAGACTTGCACAAATCTGGTAATGAATTAAGTTTAGACTTGCACAAGTCTGGTAATGAATTAAGCTTAGACTTGCACAAGTCTGGTTATGAATTAGGTTTAGACTTGCACAAATCTGGTAATGAATTAACTTTAGACTTGCACAAGTCTGGTAATGAATTAAATTTAGACTTAAACAAGTCTGGTAATGAATCAAGTTTAGACTTGCACAAGTCTGGTAATGAATCAAGTTTAGACTTGCACAAGTCTGGTAATGAATTAAGTTTAGACATGCACAAGTCTGGTAATAAATTAGAGTCTCACAAGTCTGGTAATGAATTAAGTTTATACTTACACAAGTCTGGTAATGAATTAAGTTTAGACTTGCACAAGTCTGGTACTGAATTAAGTTTGGGCTTGCACAAGTCTGGTAATGAATTAGACTTGCACAAGTCTGGTAATGAATTAAGTTTACACTTGCACAAGTCTGGTAATCAATTAAGTTTAGACTTGCACATTAACAAGTCACCAAAATGGAATTCTTCACTCCTTTGATTTTTTCCCAGGGAATTGCAAATTGTTGAGAACAGTGTTGTCTCAGTAACGTATGTAAAATTTCGATACTGAAATTTGGTCATCAGAGCATCATATATTTGTAACCTGAAATTCTGATTGGGGTTTCAAACCGGAGATGTTATTAGATTTCCTGAATATCTGAGAATATTTCACAAAAGATACTGAAACATTCAAATGATGTGTATTAAAACATTTAGTATATATCATTATTTTCAAGCATCCATACAATGGTGAAACATCATAAAGGTACATTTTACTATGTACAGCCATCTAATCAAAAAGTACAAATATCGGTTTTCTTCACAGAAGCAAAAACTATTTTACAAATGTACAAAACCATACATACTGATAACAGCTTAATACTTTAGTACATACTCCAAATGGGCAGTGTAAGTAAGTACCGTAATGTTCAATGACTTACAAAGTGACTGGTTTTAGGCGAAATTTCACTGAACCAAAAGCACTGGTGTGAAGCTGCAAAAACATTTCAGATATTCGTTACAAATGGAAATACGATGTGCTTTAAGAGACGTCAATAAAGATTATCACTAGAATTTGGTTAAACTTGCATTTATCTTTGTAATGCCCTCATAAAACCTTTGCTTAAAAGCTTGTTATAAAATCGGAAAGATCATATTAATCATAGTAATTTTGATCAATGAAAAATAGCAAGTGGAGGTTTCAGTAACGTACTTTTCCCCTGTAACAACAAACAGCAACACTGTCTGACAGCTATTAATTAATTTTGTCAGACATCCACATTATTCACAATCTCGGGAAATAAGCCTTCTTGTGAAGGGTAACTTGATTTTAAAGTTCTTCAGTAAAAGTTATAACCGATTGAATAAACTTTCTGGCAGACCAAATATTGCTCGACGTCTGTGTGTGAATTTACAAAAAAAAATTGCCCTGTGACCGGTTGCGATGGTTTAAGTAATATGCCAAAAATGTGTCAAAAGATTTCAAATTGTTAGTAAAAGTTAAACAGCTGGACTACGGAGGAGAGTCACAAAAAAACTTGACATAACGAGGTTCACATAAAATAACTCCAATTTTGACGTCACATATGAAGGTCACTAAAATTGGTCGAAATATATTTTATGAACATTTTGAGAGTTTTTGATGACAATCAAATGTGACGTCAAATTAACGTCATGTGTGAACCTCATTGTATTAATTTTTGTTTTGTGTTTTTGTGAACCTCCTTCCTGGTTCAGCTTTTTGGACATTTCTCGTTTAGTGAATAATGTATTAATTAAAATCACCTAAAAACTGTTTGATCTAATCTTCGAACAACTGAACTCCGGGAATAAATATTTTAATCATGGTTCCAATGGATTTAACGCATAAATCAAACATCTTGATAACCTCGTCAATAAAGAATTTCCATCTGATCAAAATGACCCTGTGATTATTACATTTACCGTGTTTGAGACAAAAAATACATTTACCGTGTTTGAGACAAAGAATTTGAAACTTGCTACTGCGTCATTTGATGAAACCACATATTAATTGCTCTGTGTCTTCATTCACGCTCACATTATTCTGATAGAAAGCACCAGATAAAATGACTGAACACTGCGCAATTTAAAATACTTCACTGTCACATTAAAATATCACATGAAGCGCTTCTTTTAATTCGGTGCATAACTAGGAATATTGAAATTTACATTTTTCTTACTTATTAACGCCTAAGTTTGTACAGATATATTTCTTACTTCTTTATTTTACATGGGACTAGACTAATTCAATATATACAGAATGTCATTTACAACATTTGCACAACATTTATAAAAATGCATGTACATCCAAACAAAGATGTCAATTTTTGCACCAACTGTTGCAAATAAAACGTACACTCACAGTGGCCGGTTTGTGTCCATCTCGATACACAGTAATCCTTCTTGACTAAAGGGCTTTTGACAAAATAACGAACACCCGAAGAAATTTAAAATATTTACGTTTAGGATTTGGTGTTCTTCAGTTTTAAGTGGGCTGCGGTATATCATTGCATAAATGTTAGTCTATGTCTATATCTCCACGAAATTTTGTAAAGCACGTTACCAGACGTTTTATTTGTGTCAAAGCTTCAAAAAAGCTTTTCACACAAGCAGTATCAAACTAGTGATTTCAATCATACCTTATGCTTAGCATATTTCCTGCACAAAACACAAATAACACGGTCATGTACAAGGATATTTACATCTTTTTAATGGGACCTTGACAGCTCATTCAAGCAATGGCACTGAATCTCACTTCTTAGAATGTTGGAATGCATTTTCAAATGACTTCAATTTGAAGGCAAGATGTAAAAATGTGAACAATTCAATGGTGGAGATTTATAATTATGTATCCCAACACATGAAGAAGTGAACGCTAATCTCAATTTCAAAGTATCGTGATCCATTTCCGTTACGTGCGAAAATCTCGTCAACAAATTAACTCTTGATATATTTTGGCAAGATACGAAATATGGAAGTGGTAGTTAACTTACAACAAGTATGCAACAGGTTAGTAACGACATAGTTTCCTTTTGCTGAATGCAACTAGGAATCAGTCCGAACGTACATTACTCTGTAATTACAAATTCTTATCAAAATTATATAACTATGATAGTGTTATTAAGGACATGTGGTGGTTGCAGTGGAAACTGCACTGAACTTACAATTTTCATGGGAAAGTTTCTTTTTCTTGGCAACTCATCTGTGTTCATTCAAACTCAGAATAAAGAGGCAATAGCCCAACTAATGTGCTTCATTAATCCGTGAGAAAAAGTCAACTGAAATCTGAAGTTGACAATATTCGCACATAAGTGAGTAAATTTGGAGAGTCCACTTTGGCCACAATGCCCAGATTACATTTAGTACATAGAAGGTTTTGATATTTTAAAACGATTAAACCCATTTATCGATGAGTATTATTACTTATACAAGAAAAGGCACAAAACACAAGAAGGTAGAGTTAATGAGCTCTAAGACAGCTATTATTTCGAAAGTAAAGCAGCCGTAAAAATCTATGAAACATCTTTTAATGTAATCATCTGAGTTTTTTTTCTATGAAACGTCAAGTCTTTATTTGTCTTCCATAACTAGCTTGTGTTCGGATTGAACAATTGTCAAAAACCAACAGTCTATTCACGTGTCTTGGCAGTGTAAAATGATGTGTGGCGTGTGTTACAACCTTAAAGCTTTGGCCACACAGTGCAAAATTTAGATATTCCAACCGTTATTTTTGTGTATTTGAGTATAGAATTTTGGTGCAAATTGCCCCGTCTTTCACTTAACCCTAAAAATGGATAAAACTTTGATTTATAATTAAATAACGGCTAGAATATCAGTGTCTTTTTCGATATGTGTGAACAGACCAAAAAAATACCATTGAATGGCTACAAAGAATCTTGCAAAGGGAATTAAAGAGCTTCGGGTACAAGGAATTTTCTGTAGATATTTTACATGGTCGTAGTCGCTTCATTTTTAGTATTATTAGCTGTGCTGTTGGCGTTGGAGACCTTGTTGAGAGAGCTGTCTGTGACGCGACTCGCCGGCATCGTAGCTGGAAAGTTGTTGCAGTTACTTATGCCAGAGTCACGGTCGGCAGAAGTAGTCGATTCATCACATATACTCTCTATGCCTTTGTACAATAAGTGATAGTCCTCCTGAAATACCAATGTTAAAATGTTACATTATCACTGCCTTTAAAATTAAATATAATTGTATCCTTTATTTGGGCAACACAGCTTTTTAGTTCCATGCATTTTATGGTCGAAAAGTCAGAAAATTCGTCATTCAATACAGGTGGCTGCATCTTGTTTTTACTTGCCTGTGATGAAAATATTCCAGGCCGTTTTAAGTGATACAGCTTACCAACCATGTACACGTCTACACTATTGTCATGTTGAACTTGTTCCGCCAAAGTTGATAAACCACAAAATGTGCCGGCCTCGGTCCCACCAAACCTAACAAAAAAATCATATGACCAGAAGTTTGTTCCCGTTTCCAACTTTTCATCGCTGAATAACATGTTTGTTGTATTTTCTCATGAAGTTTCCTTTTTCATTGACTGACCACTTATTGGCACACTCGTAAAAAGTCGTCTTATTTGATTGGAACATGGGTTTTTCATAGTTCTGAACGGTATTTTCGGTTGGCATTTTTGGTATTATTTTCCGAGAGGGATTCAGTGGCATGAGGTGCGTCATCAGCGACAGTTGTCACATTAGGATGTGAAACAGGAGAAAGGCCACGCGGAAAAGAAAAGAACGAGTATTTTATGAGCGAAAAATGTCTTTGGGGAAAGTAACGACCCGCGGTGAAATTTCACAGCTTGGGTTAATTTCTAGTATATTTGTTTTACTTGATGTTATTTTAGCAAGGACTGTTTTATTGTTCACTTACTTGTCCACTACAATGACAGGACCTTCAACCTCTTGGTTACTGTAATGCCAAGATCGTACTGAATGGATGAGTTCAAATGCAGAACTAAGCGGATTACAGTTTGTTGGCCACTGAGGAGCAAGCACCAGTCGCGCGGTGTATTCATAATCATCCTAAAATTAACCAGCACATTCCAAATAGTTCTTGACGCATTCCACCAGGTGTTATTAAATATAAGTTGAATCATACAGTAGAAATCTTACATACTATTTCTAACATTCGAGTTGAGTTTCCGAGATGAGCAATTCTGTCAGATATGACAGATCTATAACTGAGCTTCAGTTCTTTGCTTTTGTAGATATAAGTTATTTATTGAGATATATGAATTTCAGCAATGATTGGCAATTGTAAATGGTCATTATCTATAAAATCTCAAATATGTCGATTACTAAAGGTGTATTATATATCTGGAAAGAATCCTCATCGCGAAAACCTCAGTTACACCATGCTCTTTCGAGAGAGTACCAGTGGTAAAGCAGGTTTCTATCAGAGAAATAAAAGTTTCTGTCCAACTGGTGGGCTGTAATTAGTAATGACAAATTAGGTAATTCAGACTAAACATTTTACCTGGGTAGACTGCAGGAGAAAATCATGAGTATTATTTGGCACACGTTCAGTTTCGTTCTCTTCCTCATCTTCTCGGGGTTGTGGGGTCACCTGTGAACCAGAATGTCGGGTTTGTCCCTTTAATATGTTTACATGTCTGCTTTTCAAACCGATCTCGGAAGCCGATCTTCTGTACCGAAAGCCCCGGTGTAACAAATAATACGTACCTTAAAGTGGCCATAGTCAACAGGTTCATCGTTTTCTTCTGGCCAAAACGGAATGAAAGCCTGGTAGAAAAATTCATTTTAATTAATGATGAGAGGATATACTTAAAGGATTTCAGCGAGACAAAATGGGGCTTATAAAACACAAAACAATACCTGGTCGTCAGATGTATCTTCATCGATAGCTGACAAAAGAACTATCGTCATGGAATTCTGGTCCCAAACCATCCTCCAAAAATCAGCTACAGTTGTTTTTAATGGATGTTGGGTTATGATATATTCATTTCGCTTATTGTAGCCCTAAAATGTTAAGAATAGCATGGTTCACTTTGATGTAATTTATGGTAAGTAAACCTTTCTTTTAAAATCGTAACATTATTTAATCTGAAAACTTATTTCCGCACAAAAGATTTCAATTTTACCTGCAGAAATGAGGCATTTATATAATCTGAACCTTCCTCTCCTGGCTGGGCTGGTAAACGAACTCGTGCATGTTCCACTGAAAGAAACAGAAGCCATTAAACTGTCACCTGTATCAC
The DNA here is from genome assembly GCA_038406175.1 of Haplosyllis leylae. Taxonomy (NCBI): domain Eukaryota; kingdom Metazoa; phylum Annelida; class Polychaeta; order Phyllodocida; family Syllidae; genus Haplosyllis; species Haplosyllis leylae. Next base: position 5,387 of record JBCAUG010561837.1, on the reverse strand, counting down.
ACAGTAAAACATGTTTCAGTCGTATGAGTTTCTTCCATTTAAATAGCTTTAAAAAAATGTAATTGTTTTAACGTACCTGGTAGGAGTTTTGCATCTCTGTTTTTACCTTCATTGACCTTTAAGGTGGCAGAATTCGTATGGAAATCTCTTGGTTTCCATGCCGTCACCAACTTTATGAAGGAAAAAAATAGAGTCAGTTATTTATTTTTCTGTCAAAAATCATACATATAATTTCAACAATGAGTCTCTCTACTTAGATAGTCAATAGTGTTTTTTTTATTTATCAAAAAGCACACTGACCAAATACTGTTTCATAAGCAGTGGCATTCCCTCCTCAACTTCAGCCTGTAAATCTTCCATCACATATTTAGATATATTGGTATCTTTGACTTCTGTATCACCATTAAGTTGTGACTGTATGAACTCCAGCAGTGCATCGTGCGTAAATATGTACTGATCCTGAAGAGAAACGCACAAAAAAATACTTGGACCATCCTAGGGAGACAAGTAACGTTTTAAATCACTAAAAGAAAAACTAAGCTCACAACACAGTTGATGCTGTTTTCACACTTGCACAAACACAATAACTTGGAACACAAATATATGAACTCACCTCCGTTTGGACTAGATAGTTTCGTTGGTTACGTATGTGAGACAGGAATCCGTACACATTGACTGTCCCCTTATCCCGCATTTGTCTCATCATGCTGTCTAATACAATATAGGTACCGGTCCTACCAACACCAGCACTGTAACAATCGACATAAAATTAATTAGAGCATTGACCGTACTTCAAACTCAAAGTGACACCAATGAAAACAAGAATATCGGGAACGGAGACGGAACATTTTTGATTTACAATAGCATTCAATTTCAAATCCTGACAAAACAATGTTAGTATGCTATACAGGTTATTTCTCGATCCACCAGAAAAATTGTGGGCAACATTACGTTACCTGCAGTGTATAATGATTGGACCAGCCCCCTCAGGATTGGCCGCCGCTGACTTTCTTACATACGTTAAGGTTGGCAGCGTGAAGTCAGGCACGCCATGGTCAGGCCAGTCAGTGTAATGATACTGTATTACTACTCGTTCCTGCGCCCCTTTCTACAAGATGAACATCGACCATTATTAAATAGAAGGAGTTTTACCATATGGAATACTAAAATTTAAAAAAAAAAGATTTTTTGCTAAATTGCTGAACTTAACATGTTTATGTTCATGGTCTCCTGTAACAAACAGTTCAAATGAATCCTTACAGCAAGTTAGTACATGTAGCAGGTTAGAATCATGCATTGCCAACCGCATCTTATTGCAATCTCTATCTACTGTGTTGCTTGTGCTAGATCTTGAACCCCACGACTACATTCATTTGAGTAGACTCAAGACAGAATATTTAAAATAATCAATTAAAATTTTCGCAAGGACGAGAGTTTGGTTGTTGAGAGTGAGAATTATTATTTTGATTCTTACTATTTCCTAGTTCTGAAACCACATTATCTTCATTACTATTGGAGAAGCATTATTCAATGTTAAAGCAAGCAGCTTATATTTTAAAATGTTACGAATCTTTTGGTCTCTTTACCTGTGACCCTTGTCTTTGTCGTGAACCCTGTCTTTGAAGTTTCTGAAACTGTATATTTACAAACTTTATAAAGTTCAGGTCACGCGACGAAAAGATGGCATAATAGCACATGGTATAATACAACTGTATTTCAAATTTAGTGTCCTGTAAATCATCAATCAGTGAAACGCATGTGAATCTGCATTTCAAGCAAGATTATTCTTCACTGTAATCAATACCTTTCAGTGCAATGCGAAATATAATATAACATATTGTATATTTAAAGAAGCTACCAAGCAAATACGGTGTACCAAATATAAGTTACGCATAAGTATGACCACAAACTTAATTAATTATATGAATTAAGCCAATAATTTTTTCAAATAATTTCCACATAAAATTGTGACTACCCTAATTCAACAATGAAGTACATCTTGATTTGTCTCTCACATGATTGTATTGAGCTGATCAGTTTTCAATGAATTTTGGGCTAAAATCAGTGAATTCTTTAATTTTAACTTAGAACCTAATTCAGTTGTACCTGTGAATATGACCTCCGAGGCCTCGGTTCTCGGGCGAGTAATCTCTGTTCAGACATATGAATGGGTTTAATGTTTGCATCCAAAATAATTAAGACTTATTACCACAAGAACGTGATTTTTTTTTATCGTTTTGGTGTTAATCTACACAAGGCAGAACTGCTGACACAGGAAACACCATTAATATTTGTGAAAGCTATCACAGATATACAGACATCGTCAAAGCTTATTTAGTATCATACAATTTTCTGTTAGATGAAGTGTCAATATCAACGCCAGCCAAATATTAATCTTAGTAGGTAGGTTTCAACTTTTTATTTGCTGTAAGCTCCCATCTTTTACAACTTCAGTAGCGTAGATTATCGTACATAGATTATGGTTAATTTTTCAAAGGTTCTTTGTACTACTAACCAATTTTACTGCTTGACTTATAACCTATTTTATCTACCTGTGAGAGTGATCGCCTTCTCTCAGCCAATTTCTGTTTAGAATACACAAATCGTTTTGGGCTATTACATTGTTCACTATTTCAATATTTATTGTAAGGCACACAAAAAATGTTTCAAACTGTTACCTCATTCAAACTGGAAATGTTTACTAAAAGTCCCACACATGGTTTTACAAAACGATAAAGGGAGGTAACAGAGAAATTTAAGACGTACACATTTGATCTAATTCCCGAACTTGCATGCTAAACAGACATCAAGAAAACAGTCAAATCTGCATGCACCCTCCTTTCGGTGTAAGTCGATGCTCACAAAATAACAGTAAGAAAGTTATTTTCGCCTAAAACTTGGAACAACTACCTACCTTCTTAGGCTTCTGACACTTCACTGTAAAGACTCTTATCGAGTAGTGAGCCATCTTGTACATGTTTAGTTGCTTAACTGTCAGTTGGCCATACTGAGTTTCTCCCTCATTGGGCCAGTACTGATCACATTTTCGCTGTTTTGGAGAAAAAGATAGTACTTTGCATCAGTTTTTCTCTTCTGCAACTTTGTCACCAAAGTTTAATAAATCAATTCCAGTTGCGAAAGATCGACAACACGAGGTATTACGAACAGTTTAGAAAATGTTCCCTTCGTACTTACTCTGCCTTTCTCCTGCAGATTTGTAATCATACAAATAATTGACGAGTTTAACTCCCACACCATACGCCAGAAGTCTGCAAATGTCCCTGGCAGCGGTCCCTGTGTAGCCACATAAGCTCTAGGTTTGTGGTAACCCTACAATCACGAGTTGCTTAAGTCTTAAAGCTCATAACTATAGTATGGGTGTTTCATGCAAAGCATGATCTGCGATGGTGAAAGTGGTTGAGACATTAGAATACTTACATCTACATAGTTAGCGTTAATGTAGTCAGTCTGTCTTGGTTTTCCTGGCAACTGCTTCAAGATAACTCTACTATGGTCATCTACAATTTACAATCAACGTGTGAAAATGTTATCTAGAAAGGCGAGGACACTAACATGAAGCAAACAAATTTTCAAACTGACTTTGAACTATTTCTAATTAATACTATTGAATAGCGCTTAAACGCACCGAAGTTACCTATTTCAGAATGCATCATGATTAGTTTTTCTTTACTTACACGATAAAATGTTGATGTATCGATTTTTGTGCTTGTTCTCGGGATCGGTAGAATGTACTGCGGTGAGATCAGGTCTAGTCGCCCTATTGATTTCCTGTAATTGCGCATAAAAATGAATTCTGTACAAAAACGATTATTCTTAGGTACGAAAGTTTTCTGTACATCTGATAATACTGATAATTCTGTACATCTAATAATACAACAACGCAAGTGAAGAGTACCTCATACTCCTGGGAAAATCCCAGATCGGAATCAGCGTGTAAACGCGTCACATGCGCTGCCCAGTCGGATGTGAGCAAAGCTTCGTGTTCAATGTCATCTGCAGGAAAAACAAGCACATATTCCTTGTTGGTCATATCTCTCTTGAATGACTCCACATCAAAAAGGACTAACAAACATGTACCAACGGTTGATCGATTTCACAAAATTGTATACGAATTCCCAATGTACAATGCATGTGCTACTTTTGAAATTTTTTTTATCCCAGTTAAAGTTGCAGGTAAAAAAATGCAAACTATGTGAGTAAATCAGAAACTCAAGTCTGAATTGTTAAATTCAATGCCCTCATAATTTTTTTCACTTGTCCACATGTAAACCCGATAGAACATCACATAAACGTGTCACAACCAGAGGATGTAAATTTTTACACGTCATCAAAACCAATAGGGACTATACTACATACAACATTAAAATTAGTGCAGGGCTTCTTTTACGTCTGTTCACGTGGTGGAAACCAAAATGGGTTGAAACCAGAAGACTAAGCATACAACCAGAATATGTACTTTGCGGAAACTATGTATAACATTAACCACAAGGTCAATTCTAAAATAAAGTGACCACCAGAATCTACAAGTCTAAATATCATACACAGCTACAAAGTCAGATACGGCAACTTACTTTTCTCCTGTCGTTTTGCTGCATTTACGTACGATAAAGAAAATAAGTTTAAAAATCGCTTAATTATCATCTTATCCTCTACGTTATATTCCTCGGTTTAAGACAAAATCATTCTTGTACAAAATGCATGGACAAAATATGAGTCAGCTCCGGTGACGTAATACAACTAAATTTACTGTCATACAGCTTCAGTTTTTTTTCAATTTTTATAAAGCATCCTTCGTCAGCACTCAACTATGTAAAATTCTTATCGATCATCAGATAATACACCTGTTTCATCGCAATAAAACTACTTTTAGGACAAAGAAGCATAACAGCTGGTGGTTTCTCAACAAAGAATCAAATATTAAGAAAAAATACACTCACCGAAAGTCTCTGGTAGAGTAATAACGGTTGTGACCATGTTGGTTGATTCGCCGTCCGGTACTGCATGATACTGAGCCTGGTATCGCCTGCAGTTATAGTATTCCAAAAGTTACTTTGACATTGACAGGCAAGGTTCCATGCTACTATTGAATATTCTGGTTATCTTGTGGAGACTGCCAAATCTTCAACAATCACTACTGTACTAACCTCAGTACAATGATTCCTATGATGACTAGTATGAGCAGAATACTGACGCACACGAAGCCAGCAATTACACCTGCCTTGATCGGTTCAGAATCTCCAGCCATCCTCTCACCTGAACAAAATACGACGAATCTGAGTCAGTGCTTATAACAAGAATGCTTATCAGCATTGTGTCGCGCTTCATTTGATTGCATGATTTAATTAAAGTATATGTAGGTAATACAG
>JBCAUG010561726.1:0-14637 GCA_038406175.1 Haplosyllis leylae | reverse complement strand
CTCCCCGGTTGACAGACAGACAGGTGTAAAACTATTACCTTCCCCATCCTTCGGATACGGGCGGTAATTATTACAAAATGCGTAAATTTTTGCTGTGAAAGAAAGTACGGATTGGCGTGACAGGGATGAATTTGGAATCTGATGCGCTGAATTATTTGCCCTATTTTAATTTACTGTGTCAAATTAGGAATTCAAGTTCACATGGCACAATGTATTGAATGCTGTGTAATAAATAATGCTGATGAATATAATAGTAGTTTTAATAATTGAGTAGAGGTCCGTTTCTAACTAAAATTAAACCACATTTCCATCCCAAGTGAGATTGTGTTGCACTAAGTACATCATCGTTCACGGATCGTAGTTGATAAAGTTAGAGATTAATCCCCATGGACATAATCTCCAAGAACAGCACACACATTCCGTGAGATTTATGGTTGATAACATAGTGTGAATATCCACTGTTGTATGTCGTTGACCTTTAAATCTGAAAAGTAAGGGATGAAGCGTCACTTATCACTGAGTAAGCTGCTCCATGCTCTCCGTATTTTTCGGCTTTATCACAGCTTTGTGATCGTTTATTGACGTGTGTCACTCGCGACAGGAAATGTGCTCTTAATACCATTTTGGTGTTTTAGTCTGGTTTCGCACATTTTCTTTCTCCTTTTAAGAGTGCTTCAGGTTTGATATGTTACAGTTTTTAGGAGATTGCAGTCATATTTATTATAAGCTACGGTAGTCATAAAGCGTCTGCATTTGTGAAATCAATCCGGCGTTAATGCTCAATATCAAGTCATATAAGGTTGTGATATTTCAGATCCGTAAGAACTGCTGGAACCTTTTACCTGATGATATTTCATTGTGTTTCTGTAACCCACGCACTCTGCAGGATTCTGTATATTGAAAACAGAAGAATTACGGTAAGAAATATGATTGAGGCAGACCTAGAAGTATTCTTTATGGTCTAAACGCCAGGATTTCCTTTCAACAGCAGAAGAGATTCAGTTTTGTATTTATCAATTGCATTTGCCTGTAACCAGTGTTGTCAAATATTCCAAACCAACAAGAAGGAGATGTTTTAATGCAACGAGAAAAACGCATTGTGACCGGGGGTCAGAATCAATAATACTTGAGTGGTGGTAATTTACAATAATTTATTAGTGTATTACTGTAATCATATGATGACAAACAACCCTTTTTAGGGAATGTAAACTAATTCATGGGACATATTCATCGCTAGTCTACAGCTTTATGTTCTTTTGAAGCTGAGTGTAAACAGACGTAATTAGGACGCATGTGAAGCCGTGGCAGTGCGGTGAATCATTGATAGAAATTTCATGTTAACAAGCCGGGAAATACGAGCTTTCCGTCCATCGTCGTTGTTTGTTTGCACTTTTTTCCATCATTACCTCAATGTTCTCATTTTTCCTCCGTCCAATATTCGTTCAGTTCTTGATTTCAACATATTCAATATTGCTTGGCTGAGAGTGTTGTCCAACAGCACGGTAAAAGGCACAGAAACATGTCTTGCTGTTCAATGGTCCAAACTGACGCCCCTTATTTGCTAATGGTCTCGGATGTTTCTTACCAAAATGACTCGGTCGGTATTCGCAAAGTCCAAATCACCGAATGGGACTGCGATGCTTAATTCGCGCAGGAACAAATTTTATTTATATTGTTGCAAGTAACATTGTTGAGGAACTACAAGCAAACAATAGCTATATAAAATATGGATTATCTTTAATCTGCTTGGATTTCCTGATCTGTCCATATAAAATGATCGAGAACCGATTGTTTCCATCATTGCAAGGCATCTGGACGGTAAAATTGAATTGGGTCAGTAGTTCACACCATTTGATTATGCCATCGGTTCACGAAGTATCATCCCATGCATACCAATTAGTAAATTAAGGTTCATAAAATGGTATGGAATAGATACTTCCATTTCAGGAGTGTTGCAGGATTAATCAAGAGAAGTTGTTGATTAGGTTAAAATCTGGATTATAGGAGTCAGCATGAAGAACGAAGAATATGCTATGCGTCAACGGTGGGGCTGATAATATTACAGCAAACGGTTTGCTATTTTCATTCTTTCTGGAAAGATACCAGTAGTAGGCTAAAATTGTTGTGAGAGCTCCATATTAATATCATTGTTTGGGATTGTGTTGCGAATTTGCAGGTGTTTTCCAGTTGCAGGTGAAAGTAGTAGCCTTGAGAAGGATAGCTTCACTTCTGTGGTAGCCAGTATATAAATTTCATATAGGTACACCTGCGGAGGTGTATTTGCAGGTCACTATTGTTACAATACTACTTTCCATGTGCAGTATGTACATTATAGGTCAAAAGCTGCCATTAGTGAACTACATTATTCATGTAGCATATTAGGCTCGACAGTTAAAAGAAACGTGAATGGATTGTAGTCTAATGTTAAAGGTTACAGGTTGGCAGCGCAAAGGTTAACTGTATTTTGAAGCATTGATAATAACGTATTTCCTTACAGAAATCCAGTTTAATTAAAAGTACTGCTTCGTCGTTCTCTTGGAATGGTTCGTGAGTATCTGTCCCAAGAGTTACTTGTATTGTAACCAAGTGATTGTCATTCTTCTTTACGAAACCACGAACGTTCTTATATATACTTTATGAAATCAACAATTGGAATGAATGCATATAACTTTTATTAAGATTATTGTCTTCTGTTATGTGTTGCCATTTACGCGAGACAAGTAATTATCATTGTTGTGAAAAAAACTAGTCCGGAAAGAGATCAATTAAAAGTGCACATGCCCTTTAAAGCAAATGATCTTTACGGAACATCTTTTCACATCATTATCATTTTGATCAACTGCTCTTTCATGGTCTTTTCACGTCGTTATCGTTTCGATCAACTGCTCTTTCATGTTCAGCCATGTACATAATGCAATTCATAGATCTCACAATGTCACTGGTTGTTAGTTTTGTGTTTTTGTCAAACATTTCAATCTGATGCAGCAAAACATTCTTTAGAATGTTAGAACTTCGTTGTTGATGACCTTTAATCTTTCATAAAAAATTTTGAACTGCAAAGAAAGCAAAGACTCTGGAAAGTGTGTTCGATATCTGCAAGTCATATGTCAGCACTGTGTTCACTGGAGTGAGGCTTTTGCCCGAATTATTTCCGAAAAACTGGTAACCCTGTAGCTGTGAGATCTCCTATTAAACGGGGGGGACGAGCAATTATGTTACACGCACCACTGGCAATAACCCATAAGCCCAATCAAAGTGTTATAGTTTTGATGATACATGTAGAAAAATCCTCATCGAAGAAGCCGATATCGTTAGTATATCAAACGATGCTTTTAACCCCACAGTCGTACATCACAGTTGTGACTTAACATCAATTGCTTCCAGCAAACAATCGTCAGCCATGTATCGATTGTTCAGTTGAATGCCTTTTATAGACAGTCTTATTTGAGCTCAACCAGACAATTAGCATTTTTATTTTTGTGGCTTTCGAACTGCAATTGAAGCATTCAGCAACGAGGGCAAATTTTTAGCAAAATACTCAATCGGCGATGATGCACTCCTGAGATATACTGCGTTTCAGGGCAATAACTAGTTTCTCTGTCCTCGGACTGCAAGTCGCCGCAAAATACTGGATACAGAAATACTTTTCGAAAGCCAATGTATCGGGAATGTATTCCACTCTTTTCTGCCGCTCGGATTCTCTGTACACCTCTAGCGAGTAGAATGAAAATGAATCTTGCATAATTATTGCAAGTATTTCCTAGTTGTACTAAAAGCGTTTGGAAGTTCTGTGACAGATAGGAAGATGCCTGAAGAGGTATTATCAGTGTAAACTGTTGCTGCAAATATTTACAGTCTGGAAGCAGTTTTAGTTTTATAAATCCAAGGTGAATTCTCCAGGCAAGCAGTGTTTGCTGTAATCTGTGAGCAGCTTTCATTATGTGCTCTTACGAAAATTGAGAAATCAGATGGAAAAGGAAGAGAGATACGTGAAGAAGTGAGTCTAATAAGTTTAGTCCAATAATTGTAAATAGTTCAATTTGGAAGAAAGATCGTGTCACGTGCCACATTAATTTGATTTTGGAAGAAACTGAAAGAGGAGTAGGTTTTGTTCAAATTCAATTGCGCGTGTTGTTTAAATTGTAATAAAGAATGTTAGGTACCCTTTAATCTGAAATTGTGGTGTATTAGCAGTCCTCCGAGCCCGTATACTCGAATTTGGTTCCAGATAATAAGCAGTTGTTGCCCTCTGGAACCGGACGTTCAGGACTCAACTTCAGAAGACCGGAATGTGGTCACAGCTGTAATTGTAAATGAAGTGGGGCCGAGACATTCTGATCAGAGAAATATTTCCACCTTTATCCTTCTAATCAGCGTTAATTAGCACCGACTGACTTCAATATTTTTACCTGTTAATTTAGATAGATGCCAGTGGTTATTCAAGTATCGTAAACTTAGCAGTAGTCTTGGCATTTTCGCGTTGCTTGCATTGAGGCTACATCTCAGTACTGGGCAGGTTGTACTTGCTTTTGTACTATTAGGAGCAGGCATTTTTGGCCTTCTTTCTTGTGTGTTCTTCGTAATATGTGAAGTTTATTTTGGCAAATACAATTATTGGAAGTACTTGAAATAGATTGACAGAGATAATGGTTATTTACCTTCAAAAGTTGAAAGGTGAAAAAGGTTTCAGATTCTTTCTCTGATGAATGCTGCACGAGACTACAATACTGACATACACCAGAATCTCTCGTACTGTAAAGATGCCGAAGTGTGGATAATCAGTGGATTAATTGTGGAGATATTGTAGATGTCTAAACTTACAAGAGGATGAAGTCTAAATCACTAAAGGTAATGCAGATTGAAGTGAAGGGACATTACTTGAAGACTTTCTGTCCTGATTTTTATTTATCTGAATATCATTTTGCATGGCTACCTCTTTTGAAACTTTTTATTTTGTTGGGAATTGAATCAAAATAGTCAATGGGGTGTTTATTCTGTAGTGATAAAAGTAGAAATCTTTACTCGTTAAAGCCATGAGTTATGAATTCACGCGATGTTTGTGGAAGTTCTAAGCTGTTTTATCAATTCAACTCGCCCCTCATTCCTGCTGTACCGCACTGCATTGGAGTTTGGCCTAGTTTCCTGCATTGACGAAACAGTGTTTCTTGGTTACTTGGAATTAATCCTAATGGTAGTCATTGGAGGCAACATGATGCTGTTGTCATTTGTGGCAAAATTACCCTGTACTGCACGCAAGTTAAGTTCAGGTGCAAAGCGAAGTCAGCTCAGAGACAAGTGAAGTTAAAGTAATGAGACAGTCTCTGTGAAACGAAGGCTTCGTTTCAGGTTTTAGTTCCATAAGGTTTCAACTTATCAGGAATGGCGTAGCAGACAAATGATTACGGTGTGCGGTGCTCTAGGGTACTCATGAATATTGTCTGAGGTACGACAATGCTGGTACTGCGTGTCATGGGAGTTGTCCTTCCTTTCACGATCGTTAGCGATATCGTAGACTGTGTCGTAGACTGAGGTGTGGTGTTATACTCACGGGAAGAGTCTGCTGCATTCCTAATGAGATTTGATTCATAACCAAGTGTGACCAAGTACAATGGATATATTGTTTGCCATTGTCACCTTCTCCCTGTTAAGGATGCTCTATGTGCTCGCTGAAGAACGATGACAGTCCGCGACATACACCATCATTTGAAATGTTTGCAATGGTGATCAATTTTCTTGTTGGAAGTCGAGATTCAGACACTTTAATGATGATTGTACATATTAAAGACTCAAGATTTCTGATGTGTATTTTGTAAGATCTTGAGATAATCTTCCGTTTGAATCTGGTTCATCAATAGGAAAAGTCATAAGCGCCATTGTACATTAAAGAATGTTAAAGAATATATCTTTCCAATCGGAAATTTTTCATCTTCATCTCACGATCAACACTTGCAAATAGCACTTGAAACTATTATAAATGGTTCTTAACTAGTTCTTCAAATAGTTTAATGACAAGCAGCATCGGCCCTTCAGATATTGTAGTTAACCAGGCTATGTATTTTGGCACCAGGCAATGTTTGCTAGACAACGGCAGCCGACAACAAAACTTCTTCTTCATCTATGGATTTTCTATACTGGATGTGAAATCAGCAGAATAATGGAATCGCTCACGGCTTAACACGAAAATTGCCCCGTTTTCATATTGGGTTTTGATATGATTTTATTGTGGTATGTGTAACGGAATAATAGCCAATCGGGATGTGATTACTTAGAAACGAAGATGTTCGTAATGTACCGCGAGTATCGGCAACGGATGATTGCTGGGCTTCAGGTATTGCGTTATTTTTATCCGAGGTCGACCCTGCGCGTAATAAGAAGGAGACCTTTACAAATAGATGTAATTACATGTTATTATCTTTTAACACACGGTAAGTACGTTCAAAGCACTCGCGATAACACGATGTTTTCGTTTTACAAGAATATATGCTCATTACAAGGACAATTTCAGGTTGACATAGCTGTTCAAAAGTCGAGATCTTTGAGCCCGTGAAAGGTTCGTTCATTCGTTCGTCTGATGGATTTATTAGAAGGCGGTATACACTCCTTGAGTCCTTACGTCTGATTTATTATTTCAGAAGCACGTAAATTGCGACCTATCCAAATGTTAAGTAGGCAGTACAATGGGTAGTAAATATGGCATTTCTAGCGAGATTATCAAGTCGCCGTCGTGAGGATCTTGTGCCAATAAATCGAAGATTTTTCAATGTAAATCAATCGATAAAAGCAATCAGGCGCACTAGACCTGTCATGCTTCTTAGGCCAAGGAAATTTGTTTGTGGAAATGCTGCTGACCTACAAATAACTTGTGCATACAGCATTGTTAATCCTTGCATTTTCTGCAGTCCCGACTTCTGTACCAATTACCGTGGGACTAATTAAGAACAACTCGAAACCGTGCAAGGGGATACGCAGAGTAATAATAACCATTCATGGACATTTTGTATTGGCCGCACCCGTTGTTGTGCCATTCTTCGCATCTTCATTAGGCTAAAGAACGGATGAGGTACTACTGCATCTTTTTCTCTGATTAGCAACCAGCTTGTTTACAGACATTCGGGTTGGGCGGGTTATTTGATTCGCACGTCAAGACTTACACGTCCTTACCGCCACGACCTTCAGTTACTTGACCACATTGGCCAAGATTATGATCAGATTATGATTTAGTGTTCAAGTCGTTGTTGTTCATGCTGTGTTCACTTTACAGTTACATATTTTGTATTGAACTGAAAAATAACTAGATCACATATTGATCGAGGGCCATGGAAGCGGTATCGATTTTTTGACAACAGTGTGGAAAAATCGTAGCTATTTATTTTGGTGCAGGGACTGTGTCATGTACGTAGCTGGGATTAAAATGGTTTGATTTACCTTAGCAACGGAATTGATGAGTGATAAAATATGTACAGAAAATTCATCAAACTGCTCAAGGAAATTGAGGTAAATATTTCTAACACTTTATTTGGATCCTTTGGGAAGTAATGCTAGCCGACAATTTAGAATGCGGAAAATCCGTCATTTCTTAAAGGTGTGATTCCAAATATAACTCTGGTACTCAGGAAGTAAAATATCGGTGACATAAGATTTCACCACGCACACATATTTATTCTTTATTATTTCAGTTTGATCTGGATTGAAAATTCTAATTCAGTTTCAAATTAACCTGCTTCGTTTGCCAAAAAGGGAAGCTAGACGTGGAACGTCTGTGAGGTGTCAATAATGACATACCATTCATAAAAGGAGAGTTATTGACAGAATTCTTGGTTTTTCACGCTGACATTTCTTTGTAGTGTAGGAGGCAATTATGTTGCTAGAACAAAAAAAATGTTGCGAAACTGGATAGATGTTCCATTTCAGTTGTGGGTTTTCAAAGGATCAGTTTCAGTTTCAAAAATTCATTATCTTAAAAATATCTACATCTTCAGAATGTCTGTAAATGGAACATTTATGTTCATTTTATTGTTGGCAGTTTGGCATAACACGACAGAAACCTGATCAAATGGGCCGAATAGAATTTAATAACTACTTTTCATTGAACCTTTTAATTTGTGTTAAAGGTATATTTATAATTTATGTGATTCTAAGGCCACTGTTAATAATTAATGAGATAAACTTTGTAATGAAACACAAATAGATTGGTCGTCAGGTACAACACTAAACTAAGTATCATTTTGGTATCGAGTCCCGCTAATGAAAGAATATTGGCCAATTAATTACAACACACAAGTGATGCTTCTTATTGGATGACTTTTACATCAAGTGTCATGACCTAGGAAACAAAGCTAATTAATTCTGGGCAACTGTAGTAAAAATTCTTACATAATGGGTGAAGTGTAACAAGTTATGCTGCGGAGATAAAGATGCACAGAGATCCTGTCCTTGAGAATCGTTTTATGTCACTTTATAGTTTTAACAACCAATAATCAATGCTGAACAAAAATAGTGAAAGTTCAGTCACTTTCTTAAGCCGCAAATTACATCTATTACTGAGCCTTTGAGGGTACAAGATGCGTGTCGTGATTAATATCGACAATGTCGATTAGAATGTCAACAGAATCAACTGAAAAGCACCAAGAAGAATGGTGACAGGCTGTCAATATTTGCACAGGTCTCTTAGATTGTGGACTGGGATTACGTTCCAGAATAGTTCGATTATTTGACGAGTTAACGAGTTTGATACTTAAAACAGACACACAATATAAATCATACCTGGATTTCCCATATATAATGAATGCAATTGCATGTTTCCATTCCCGATCGAAGAAAAACAGTGAAAGCTGCAGATTGCCACATCCGTTGTCACGAATGTTTGTTTGGAAGAATGTTCTTTGATTAATTAATACCTGAGTTTAATACATGCATTCGCTGCGATTTAGCACAAGTTCGAAGGACGATTCCGTGGATGTGAAGTAGATGTTGTGCTCGAATCCTTATCCATTTCAGATGGTTACCGGGGCTTTAGTAAGGAGTGGGCGTCTGATATGACCACTGATTAAATTTTTTGGCCACACATTGAGGAGCTGTTCGAAAGAAAGTTGGTATTTTTTCTCCGGAATTATGTTGTTTGCCATTGAAATAAGGTGTGGGTTTAACTTCTAGAAAAACATTCACAGACGTCCACAATTAACAGAGTTTGTCATTGCACTCTAATGTTTATTTTAAATGTTCTACAATTTTAATCTGCCCAGCTATATACTACTGGTTTATTCAAGCTTGGTTGATACATCCTGATCTGAAGACCATTTTACTTGGAATTATCACACACCGGTGGTGTGATAGGACTTCACTGAGCCCACCTCCGTCATTTGGATTAAATTCAATCCGGTTGTACCCTTTCTTGTGTGATGCAACAGCTCCAGTAAATGTCTTATTGCATTACTTCATTATTTTATCATAGAGATCTGAGGGGGAAGATCTACCCAATTGAGGACCTTTTTTGCCTACACCCGAGGTAAATTCAACCCCTCCCACATCGCAGACAAAAGGGCATTCATGCCGGATACTTCGGTTAGAAATGTTAAATTTAGGTGTTTTTTGTAGACTAAAGACAGAGAGACAGAAAGTTCACAGAAGGAGCTATAATACACATGTGAATTGTATTTAAAACAATAAAGGGAATTGTTATGGAACAATCCTGCAAAATAATACAACGACACAGGAGGGAAGAAATAAGTGCTGTCGATTTCTGTATCGTTTATTAAAGATAAAAGACTGTGGAGTCTGTCACTGTGATTTGAAGTGATATGCAGGAGTATATTATCTAGACTATGAGGAATTGTTCGTATAAAATGCCTAAGCGCAAGTGTAAGAAAAGGATGAGATCTAAGCCTTATCCTCCTAAGGTGAGAGAATTTTGTTCAAGCAATTTTGTAGACAGAGCTTACAAAGGAGGTAAATAGCGAGCTTTGTTGTACTTTCTTGCAGCCGATGGCAACAGAAAACAAAACTTGAAATGCCAAGATACCGAGTGATTCGTCATTTTTAACAATCCACTGTTTTCTAAGTGCAGGAGGTAGTGAGTGGATTGAGGACGTAAATTTCTCACAAAAAGTGAAGTGGTGAAAATAGGCGAACAAAACCTCTTCAAAATGGTGTTCAGTATTACACCCATCCAGTTCAGATTGATTGAATCTTGACATAACTGGAGAAGTCTCCTGACATTAGTCTCTACGATTACAAGGCCTTTCAGTTGGATTCTGGTCATGTCTGTTAAGAATATTACATTCTCGGAGGGACTTGAGGCTGTTAAGTGTTACAAATGTAACTTGTAGTCTTTTTTCCCGGTACTTCTGGATGAAGACGGATATTTTCCTGAAATTGAGCCTGTAAGGTAAATAAAAGTTAGCAACAGTACTTTGTTGTTTTGATCGAATAAAATGAAGGCAGTTGTTTCCTGCACCTGGCAATATCTCTTCTGTTGATACATTTGATCTCATAGACTTTAACACGGATGTTGATGAAGTTGTCTGTATCAAAAGGACTCTGTGATCAAAACTATAGATTTTGTCTTTATTGAGAGCTAGCCTTATTTGGTAGGGACTTGTTCGTATTGATGACTTGACGGTTGGGATGTGCGTCACAAGGGAGATTGATGCGAAGGGCATTACTCAATGCAGACCCACAACAGACTCTTGTTGGAGACCGGATGTAACTTCAGGAAGATATTTATGTTGATTCTGGGTTTGTTTTAAGAATATGAAGTTATCAGTGGGAGCGACCAGATATTTGATATGGTTGATTAACAAGGAAACGGACACAAACTGTGAAAAGGACATGCTCAAAAACGCGTTTTGTATTTTTTCTTTCTTGTTTTTTTTCCAAGACAACATAATTAAATTCCAGCTAGAGATATCTTACGTAATGGTTGACCACAAGGACAGTTGTGTATTTTTCGGAACTTCTCCCCCTCTTGAGTTGGGCCTGTATTTATCTCTCTAGACAGAAACATTTTAGTCTGCAGCTGCAACAGCAACAGTTGTGGACTGCATGGATGGATATCTATGGGTAGAAAACGTACAAGAATGACATGGGAACTAGTGCGTCGTGTCTTCAGGTGATTCGGTCTCGTTCGTCACGGATACGAGGTTGGGGCCAGTCCTTGAAGGTCCGAAGTAGTGATCCAGTCAGAAGACTGCCAGAATTCAGTGATATAGCGAACGAAGGAAATGACGTAAATTTTACTCACTTCGCCAAAGTAGGTCATAGAATACTATAATTATGTTTGGTTGAAATGAGAGTGTGTGAAATTGGCAGTTTTGCCAGTTTCAGCATTTATGGCCATATATTACGATGATGTATTTTATGGGAAATAACAAATGTCTACCCGCGATCTTTTCGTGGAGTTGATTGCATTGCACAGGGAGACATGAAATCATTAGAACTTGGTTATCATTAGCTGCTACTGGGAGTCAGATTTGATATCTGTAATTGTGTGAAGCTGAAGTGGAAGAGGAAGCGGAAAGAAAGTAAACTGGCACAAAGCTCGTATTGACCCCAGCAGAGATATTTAATTTTGGGGGTAATATTATGCAATTACTTGGTGTTTCTTTAATTAAGATAATTGGCGATTGTTTGTGGTTTTACTTGTGCGAAGAAGGTAATATTACCACAGGTAGACGTCAAAGGCTTCCATGGTAACAAAATTGACATGCACTGAACTTGGTGGTTACCTTGCTGGAGAAAAATATTGTTTGAAGGTTCAATATTGTAAAGGCACATTGTTTATTCTGCAGTATTCGGTAATTGAGATGGAATCTGGAATGCGATATTGATTAGGTTTTATTCGATGTATTGATCAACAGGAATGACCGACTTTGGTCCAGAAAATGTGTGTTAATTCCAAAAGTAGATTTGACACAGGGATAGAGATCTCTTTATTTTAGTATTCGTATGCACTGGGACCAGTCTGGGTTTTTGTGCGTTCTGTGCGTTAGTGTGAGTGCTTGAAACCCTGATGTGAATACTCCAATTTTTTTACCACTATGATATATCTGGAATCTTTCGTGTCTATCTAAAACTGGGTAACTTCTAGCATTTATGTTAACCTTGTAGTATAAAAAACTAAGTATGTTCCCTTTCTGTCTTTCAGGAAGAGGCACAGAAAACACAAGCACAACAACAGCAACAAACAAAATCGGACACACCACCCAGTGACGAGCGCGATGACGAAGTTTCACCGATACAGCAGCCAGGACCGCGCAAGGCTCGGCCACGACGTGGCGCCGTCAGCGCTGAGGTCTATACCGAGGAAGACGCCGCCTCCTACGTCAAAAAGGTAAGATTCAACTGATGAAGCGAAAGAGCAGAAATGGGGGAAATACTTTACTAATTGAAATTAGAGAACCTTTGTATGGCCACTATCGTGCTCCATAATTAAAGTGTCCTCCTCCTCAGTCCTCACATTGAGTCATGTTGAATAGATTTTCAGACACAACAATTTTAATTAGCACTTTTTTCGGTAAAAGGACCAGGGAGCTCGGGGCACAAACATGGGGACAGTGTAAGAAAAGATGGATGCAAGTAGATTAGTTGTACGCTACAGGGATGATACGGGTTGTAAGATTCTTATTGATGGCTGTTGTATGCATCACTACTTTTCAGAAGGGAAAAAAGTAAATTGAATGAAGAGACTGTCCCGAATCAAAATAACGGGGTGATCCTTGACGAATGTTTTTTCGATCGAAGAATCATCACTGTGTAGTATGTGGGTTGTACACAAAGCCAACATATAGACCAATTTCAAAATAGAGGCTTGCTTTGCTGGTACGAACATTAAATCACTCGAGAAGTGGTCAACGTGAAAATAATGCGGTGCAAACTAAACTTTTGACCCACATTGAGTCTTATAAGATCTGGGACAATTTAATTTGCGACAGAAAGAAAAAGAACCCGTTGGCTTCAATTAGTAGTCTATGGTACTATGTTAACTGGATTTGCATTCGCCTATTTCGTCAATACAAGCTCACACATGAGCAGTGTGTTAACCAATCAAAGAAGTGAGGAAAAAGCATGAATTTGTATTTTCATGGCGGCTACCGTCATGACATATTGTAGTCGTTGCTGCTTGCTACAATGGATGTGCCCCTGTAGATTTTGCAGTCACAATACGCTCATCCTTTGTGTTGACCACTTTGCTATTCTTTAAACAATTGGGAAGCAAAAGAGGCCTGTCAGATCACTCTTTAGACGCAGAAGTCTTTTTATCTGTCCTGCTCACAAATCAGCCCTCTGGGAAACAGTAGATCGGTAATTACGACACGATAAGCAGTAAAAAGTAGCGATGTTAGATTGACCAAACTGTTTAGACATCTAGAGTCAGCCGATCTGTTTCTGGAACAAGTCAACTCTGGGGCCAAGAAATTATGGCCAAACTTGTCATCATAGATAGTTGTTTTGAAACATTCTGCTTGAATCATTTAACATCTGGAAAATGCTGGTTTCCTGAAGAGTAATCTCTGTTGTGAAACCGGATTCGTATATTCAATTATTGGTTGCAATTTTTAGTGCCATGAAAAGTTATGCTTGATTTTTAAAAATTTTAACGTCATACAAACGCCAGTCTCGAATTCCTTTTGAGCAAGCTCTCTTGTGAAACCGGAATTATAAATTGGTAATAGTGTTTTGTGTATTATGAACTAACATATTAAACTGTCCGAATACATATTGTGATTGAAAACTAAGAGAGCTGATATATAGAACAATGGGAAAGCGCTGTGAGTGACCAGGCTTGAAGTGCGTGGTGGCAGATCATACTGGGAAGGAAAGTCAGACAGGGAAACACGTCGCTGTTTGAAGTTTAATGCAATTTCTGTATCACTTTAGATCTCTTTACAGGTCTAATCTTTGAAGTTTCTGAAGCGAATCTCTATTGATTTTCAATCAGGAGGTTTTTTTTGTACGCAACGCTGTTTAAAATATTTTTTCAAGAAAATCGCATTTTCCCCTCACATTGATAGACGATGTCAGTACCAAAAACTGTAGACTGATAAATGTTCTTGCCATCTCCTTCGATATCTTCAAAGCAAGGTCTTGCCACACTTGCGGAAGGGTATCTGTGATGCATCCATTCGAGAATCTTTTCATGAAGTGTAATTGTTCTCTACACATTTTCTTGTAGCTTTTAAGAACCAATGTGAAGACATTTAATTCGAGGTGAAGTGACATTTATGGAATTACTTCCTTCCTCGCATTGGTT
Organism: Haplosyllis leylae; assembly: GCA_038406175.1. Taxonomy (NCBI): domain Eukaryota; kingdom Metazoa; phylum Annelida; class Polychaeta; order Phyllodocida; family Syllidae; genus Haplosyllis; species Haplosyllis leylae. Next base: position 389 of record JBCAUG010561726.1, on the reverse strand, counting down.
CTCTGAAGTTTTTCAGTGAGACGAAAATAGACAAAAAATCAATTTAAGGAAGTCAAATACCTTTCTTCAACTTTTACACTCATACTCTGTAGTTTCTGTCTATTGCAAAAATGTTGAAGTGGACGTACCGTCAACAGTTACCATCAGTAGCGAGGGAAAAGTTCACAATGAGTTTTGATCCGGAAGTTTCCGGAACTCATTAGCATTGAATATGCCATGCCCATGCTACGAAAAAAATGTGCTTGAAAATCAGAAAATATTCATGTTTGTTTGTAGTATCGAGATTCCATTCTTTAACTTTTTCCTTGATATCACATCGAAACATTCTAATACTACAGAATTCTTTGTATTACAGCTAATAATGACATGTTGCACTTGTCCACAATGAC
>JBCAUG010561616.1:0-14637 GCA_038406175.1 Haplosyllis leylae | reverse complement strand
TTTACAGATTTCTCAAGGGAAAAAACCCAGAAAAATTCTGCCCATTGACTTCAATGGGTCAGAAATTACTGATATTGCCGTTTAAGTCAGAAATTTGCGCTGTTCCCTCAGGGTGGTTCGAGTTTCCTAAATTTTACACAGATGGCAACGTTGCCAACCGAGGCTTATATAGTGAAGAGCAAATTAAAATTCAGCAAAAAAAATCCCTATGGTGGGAATAAAACCTAGGATCTCTTGTGATCTGCTCTTATGCTTATCCAACTGAGCTATCAAGACATGTGTAACTTGGGGATCTTTAATTGAATTTTGTTTCGTACACAACTTCACTTTTTGGACTATGATCTTTTCTAGAATCAAAAGAGCATGACTTTATAAAGTTCTTTCAGATTCAGACTGACAACCAAATCCCAGTTAGTACAATCCGGAGGGCATTAGAGTAGATCACAGGGGGTCTTGGGTTTTGAGGCAATTTTCTTTTTGTTGAATGTCAGAAACCTTGATAGCTACGTCTTATTACTACTGGTTAGTAATTTAAAGTCTCGTGGTTACTTTTACCTTTGGTTAATTTGACAAATTTGAGTTCTCATCTCAATTCATCTTCTTTTTCCTTTCTGGTCTATCGATTATTGTTCAGATTTAGCATAGATCTGTTCACCATCACAAGAGAAACGAAATCTGGAAGCTGTCGGTTTTTGCTTCTGTTTCTGATCTGTTTCTGTTAATAAAATTGTCAAGAAAGTTCTAGGTATACTTTTTTAAAATAGTATTATCTTGTGACAAAGCTATTAATTGCTAAGACCTTTCTAGGTAGTAAATGCTTCTCACTGAGATCTTTCTTGGTAGAAAGTGCTTCCTACCTAGATCTTTCTGGGTAAAAGTGTTTCCCACTGAGATTATTCTTAGTAATAAACTGAATGTACTTTGCAACTAGAGGGTGCTAGTCACAATTTTTTTTATTGAGTATAATCTGGATGGGAAACACTTTCTACCTAGAAAGGTCTTGGGAAGAACCACTTTCTGCCTAGAAAGGTCTCGGCAATTAATAGCTTTGTCCTGAGAGAATGCTAGATGAAAAAATGTTATACCTAGAACTTTCTCGACAATTTTCTTAACAGAAACAGATCGTTTCCCACCACACAACCGCATTGCGCTTCGTCCGTTAACCTACGCAAACGTACAAACCAACAAGAAAGTCCTCCTGCGTGAACGCAAGAGGCATATCGACCGCAGCATAGCAAACCTATCCTGGGGGATAAAAAGTTCTGGATTTTTAATTCTAGTCAAACAAACAAACTGAGCAGAATTTGATGTGGCCAGTCGTATGTTGCCAAAAGAGGTAAAGAAAAGTTGATGATGTGACAGATTGGTGCACTGATACAACAACTCAAAAAACCATATTAAGGAAACATCACCGATTGGACGTGCAAATGTGGCATGAGGTACAACACTAGGTGGCATTACTGGCTTCTCTGACGGTTAGTGGTTCTGACGCAAGGCCAGTAAACACTACTCATTGAAATCACAACTATCCTTGAGACAATGGATGCCACTTTGCTTATGATACCAGGTAAATAAGGTTCCTTTTCTAAATCATGAGGGTATGAACAAAGTGAATAACTTGTGAGCTACCTGCTACATACTGAAACTGGTGGAGATGTACAATGGCGCAATTGAGAGTGATTGGTGTCCAAATAGAAACAATTATCAAAAACATATCCTGGTCACATTTCCAATTGTTACACACATTTGTCATTGCCCATTTCAATTGCATGTGGTTTAGTGGAAACATTTCTGGCTGTGAACCATTACTTTAAACTTTAGTTTACAATTTGAGTTTTTGATTTTGCGATTTTTTTGCAGGTGGCGGTATCCTTATTTGATCATAATGATTTTATGGGAAGACAACTATTTTGAACGAAATTTAGTTATTAAAAATTGTAATCTGATATCAGACGAGCATGTAACGTCTTTCGTCCAATGACGTTGCTGAATTGCACCTCGACTGAAAATAACTGCATTTAATGTGCCCAAAAATTTACCGTAAATACCGTGAAATCAAATTGTAAGTTTCAGATGCTTCATGCCTAAGCAAACCTAATCAGTGTTGAATTTTGTTGTGAAGTTTGTAGATTTTCTAATAAATCGTTCTTCAGCGACACAATGCATTTAAAATGATTGCTAAAACACTGATGTATCATGTTGTCAAGATGAACTGTTAGGGCAAAAACACGTCTGATCATCCGTTTAAGAAATATACCCAGAAAAACTGGATCATTAAGGTCTGTTCACACTGTGCGATTTGCGACTGCGACTTATTTTGCTCATAATGGGCTGCATAGGAGTTGGTGAGGTTGTCGCAGTCGCACAGTAGTGATCACGTCCATCGAGTCCTGTACAACCCATTTGTTGTGATAAGGGGAATCGCAGTCGCAATCGCGCCCTGTTAGCTTTTGTCGTGAGTATCATTGGTAACTCGCAAGAGTCCACCTGGTTGCCCTAATGTCTTTGAGGATACTTAAAGGTGCAAACGCCTTTCAGAGGGTCACATTTCAGGTAGTGGGTCAGAAACATGAGATATAGCAACCTTTGGCGCAATCACTGAAAATCACAAGACAGAGGCTCAGGTTTCCATAACCGACTCCTTGAAGTTGGGTCAGGTTTTGGAAGTCCTGAACACAGGTGACCACGTGACAGATGACCACGTGTCAGGTTTACTGCACATCAGAAGAATTACCCTCGTTAGAGATACAGATTAAGGTTCTACAACCTGTCATTCGAGTTTTTCCTTATGAAGATGCATTCTGTAAAATTCTATACAATTCTATAGAATGTGATAAATCAATGAAGCATGAATTGGGATCCAATTAAATGTTCTCTTTGTTACCTGTGTCTCTGTGGCACTCTGCCAGCACCTCTGACTCTTAAGCAAGAGATAGTGGGTTGAAATACAACTTTTTACAATTTTTTATTATAAATTCTGTAGAATTCTACAGAATTTCATTAGGAAAAACTCGATTAGGAGATTTCTTTTGAATTAAGAGGCCGAAATTGCATGCAAACAGGCCAATTGAATCCCCCCTCCATCTAATGAGTGAACCACCAAGTGAAACTTTTACCACTTATGATCATCGATTGACGAGTAGAGGGTTGTGAATTAAAACCAAAAGATCTTAAATAAGGTAAATCTTGAAGTAGTTTTTAAAATTATGAACACATGTATATTATTTAATAATTAAAGAAACTCACCCGATCTGACATCTTTTAAGACTTTGGATTTCTTCCGAAACCATTCCTCCAATGCCAGCAGTTCGTACTTCTGTCTATCCTCAACCTTCTTTGTAATTGTTTGCACCACTCTCGTGTACATAAAGCTGAGACCAGTCGCCATGGTCAATATGAATTTAATTTTCAATTCAAAAGCCTTCAAAACAATTCTTAAAAAAGTTCTCTTTTCCTCTGCACTGAGTAACGAATGTAGTCTTTATATCATTGCGTTTCCTTTATGGTTCTGACATTTAATGAAGTTTTAATAGATCCATAAATTTGTTTGAAGGCACTTTATTGCTGCTTATGCCTCTTGTTTGAATAATTACGATATGTCAAGTTTTTAATTTCTTCTTTTTAGGTTAAGCAAAATGTTATCTTTATTGCTGAAGAAAACTATAAAAGGCAAATAACGCAGTGTTTTACTAGCACTTCATTCCACTTGTTTATGTCTCAAATCCATTACACGTTCCTTGCCTTCTTTGTATGTGCCCCGTGCTATTGAAAGATTAGATAGAAAAAGTTGTCAGGTTGTTAAATTAAACACCACCACATTGCGAGTGTACTTTGCAAATTCGATCGCTTTTTCTTTCCGTTCCGTAAACAGAGTATTAATAGATCCTTCTCATTCATCGTAAAAGTTTCCGGGGTGCACATTGATGAATGTTATAAAATGTGAATCTGTGAATATACGTTTGCGGAAAAATCAATGGATTATTGTTTCATTTACTTGGTAACGATGAGAACGCTAAACATCATTCGCAGGGCATCTTCTGTTAAATTGTGTGCAGCTGTTGATTCTATCGAACATTCCCCCTGTGCCCGATTTACAATCGTGGAAGATCCATAACGACTTCAGCAAAACAGTAAAAACTTCATGGATGCTTCAGTTCACGTCCTTCCGTAACTCTTGCCTACACAGTTAGATCTTGTCCCAACGGTTGCGAAATGTCCTCAAACAATTCAGTTTAAACCAAAGAAGCAGCTTAAAGCTTTTCATATTTACCTGACACGGGCAAAAGTTTTAATTAACGAAACTTCCCTTTATCTGAGGTTAATCGTAATTGTCACGGAATTATCGATTTGAATTTTTGCGAAAAGGATTTTCTCGTCATCAAGTGGCACTCGGAACACCGCAACGGATATTTCAATCGAGGAAAACCACTTACATGAGATTATATTTCAAATGAACTCCATAGAATTTGCTGTCTTCGATCCGAAACTGCATTTTAATAGTAAATGTATTTCTATCAGATATTTTAATCAAAGCACTTCGAAATTCTATTCACATCTTAAGAGGGCACAGTCAATGAATAATGCGTTTGGTCGCTGTTTTTCAACAACTCTTCTCTACGTTTCCTACACTGGTTGATGTATTATGACGTGAATGTCTACTTTGTAATCTAAATAAGGTAATTTTTGAAGCACAGATCAAAACCCTATTGATATATTTCATTCCTAGGTGAATACTAATTTCCTTCACTGCTCGTACCAAAATAAACTCCACAGCCCATTTATACTCTCGCGACGGTCACCATAGTAATATGAAAAGTGACTTTAGTGAAGGAGTAATTAAACGGCATTGATTAATTGATTTTATCTTTGTACATTGGGACGGAAATTATGGATATTTTGAATTAATGCAATGTGGGTAAACATAACAAAAGTCTCTTGCAATTTCCAACATTATAATGATTACAAAAAAGAACTATCAAATTAAATTGCATTCATTCAGAAACCATTCTTTTGTCCGTACCCCAGTACTATTCCTGAACAGCCAAATGAATCTTATAGTAAGCATGAATCAGTATGTTATTTTCGAATGTCTACATTTTAAACAAATCTATCTGTTCTTTGTATAAAATAAAACCCATGTTTTCGTGTGACAGAAGTGATTTATCTAAATAGATCCATATGCATAGTTCATCAATGGGTTCAACGAAGAACAAATTAATCAAAGAGAATATACCACAACACACAAAGGCTACGGTGTGTACTACCCATTGGTTGGTGACTGAGGCTCCTCTGATTCAGTCCAAACCCAGTCCAGCAAGGACTTAGTCAGGGTTACATCTGAGCTAACCAAGAGGAAAACGAAAGTGATGGATCATAACCCAACCTGAAACCTATCCTTCTATTTTCATAGAAAAGTAAAACAAAGTTTATGAATACTGAAAACCTTGATGAGAAAACAAAGGATTCTGCCTGGGGCTTAAAATCTTGGTGTGATAACTGAGGAGATGCCATCTTGTTAATTTCAATGTAAGGTGAGATCTTTGGTTGATATTTGCAGTGAGGCAATTAAACAACCATCAGATAGACCAGAATATCCAACCAATAGATCCTTGATTCGAGTCATGTTTTTGCCAAATTTTTTGTTAGATTTGTCTGATTGGATCAGATTTAAATAACGAAGTTTTCTACCATTGACGTTTGAAGCTTTTTTATGTCAACATGTGTAAACTTATTTTTCAATAACTACACTAGCGGATCAAGGATTTGGTCAAAGGGCAGGCCCAGAAAAAATTTCTGAGATTTTGTGGACGTAGCAAAATAGATTTGTGCAAGTAAAGTGAGCCAACATAGCCAAAGTAAAGGTCCCTCCTTAAGACTTTGGAAATTCTTGAATTTCTAACTCTGTATATATATATACGCCTCCACTTCCCATGGTACTTTTTCTGCAAATTTTTCAGCTTACATTAATTACAAAATACATACTTCCTTACAAATATTCTTGTCATTCTTACAAAATATAGTATCCATTTTCTTGACATGAAAAATCAGATGTCTTAATCATTCTTTTGATTCCCTTGCAGGTACATTGGAATCCACAAGCCAAACGTATGGGTCCTACTTTCAGAGCTAGAAACTGTAGCATTTTTAACTTCAAAATATGTATTTTCCTTCAATTGTAAGCGGTTTTTTTTTTGAAATTTTAAAATCGTTTTATATTAAAATGTTTGTACATTCTTGGATATTTTTGAGGTATGTATGCAAAATATTTTAATACAATTAATTGTTTGTGGCTTAATTCAGTGTAATATATAAGTGTATACATAAAATGAATGTGAAAAGATGTCAATCAAAATGAAGCTAGACATTTTTTTTTACAAAATTGGAAATTAGGGCTCTAAAATTCATTGTTGAACTCTCACATTGTATTTTAGGGCCTCAAATCTGGGGATCGAGGGGGTCTTGCCACTGGGTCCAGCCCCCTGGATCCGCTAGTAATACAACCTGTTTTCTGAGTCCGCGGCATCTTAGCGGACAAATAATTACTGATCTCTATTTTAACAATTGATATAATAACCTCACGGGTTAACATTGATTTGTTAGGTCCATAACATCATTCTACAGGACTAGACAAAGTGTAGATATCAATACTTTATTGACCAAAAAGGCGTCAATTTAGAATTATATTCGATTCACGGTACTTGATCAACTCCCTCACGCACAGCAAAATTTATGTGTCCACAGAAAAATCTTTACAAACTGGAAAACGTACTTGTTTACCAAGGTGACGTCTAAAAAACACAACCTTTAGTTTGTCTTTTATTACTAAATTGATCTGGGAGCACAGCCAAGCGTTTTTCTTTAATATTTGAGACTCAACTGCTGTGTTATGAAGGCTTATACAACTACAAGGAATCGTTTTTTTTTCAGAAAAAGCGCGAAAATTCAGGCCTTTTAACCACAACTGGATGAACAAAATATTTTCAGTGAACTCTTCACTGAATTGCAACAATAAATTGTTGGGCAGTTTCTTATTATCGTTTATTTCCTAGAGAGGTAAATGGGACCATTTTTAGCAATGTGTACTTCACATAGATTTATTGAACTTCGAACGAAACAGAATAAGATTCATTGGACTTGAATGGGGTGGTACTCAAAATTCATAACGGAGCTTGAATTAAAATCAATTAGTAAGCTGAACAACTTTGATTAATGGTGCATGAAGAACGAAACGGTTAAACACATTCTATTGATCTCTGTGAAAACTGTCGACGGGAATGATAATCATCCACACCGTGGTATAATTGTGAATTACATATATTTAGGAAGGATAGTTGGGGTCCAGCAGTTCGCTTCATTTTCAAGGAATTTAATTTGAGATACATAAAAATCGTTAATGATCTCTTCGGTTCACATTATGCATCCGAGATTGTATAAAAATGCATGTGTAATAATAACATTTTTTCTACATTGGTAAACTACAGCTACAACTACAGCTCCAATTTAAACACTTGAAAAGAACGGTTGCTTGGGGCAAATGGATGTTTAATTCCCACACGGTATTGAACGGTAAAAACTTGACAGAAAGCTTTCATTTTTGTGAGTTTGAAGTTGATCAATCAAAAAAACCCGGCTGTAGTGCTTTGTTCATGAATCTTAGTGGACAGTAGACGCTTCAACCTAGTTATTCAATTTTAAATTGAATTCCTCTTTGTTTCTTCTTCTGCTTTCCGCCTTTCAAAGCGGGAAAAATAGTTCCAGAGTCTTTCTTTGGTTGATTTCTACCTCTGCTTTTTTGACCAGAATGTTTGCTTCCGCTATCATTACCATAAAGTTTTTCTAAATTTGAGAAAGGATTGAAGTCTTCTAATTTTCTTGCCATTCGCCTGCGTAGTGCAATTAAATATTCCAGTTCTTCATCGTCGATATCCAAATTTTTCCTATTTAAATTGGGATTACCAACTTGCATTAACTTCAAATATATTCCATCTCCTTTACCGATGAAATGTCCATCCCTGGAGAAACCCGGTTGTGTTCTATTTTCAGCTGTTTTGATATTTGGCATTGAATACACTAATGCAGATTCATTCGCAGGTTTTGTTGTGAACTTGGCACTTTTCGTGAACATCGCGTTTTCACTCGGCAAAGGAGCACTGCGGAAACTAGAAATGGAATAACTTGAAGATTCTCTCCTGATGGTGGGGAGAGAACTGTTACTGTGCATTGATTTGGGTCTTGCTCGAATTGAATTTCCAGTTTGTTCAGTATCTGATAATAAAGATAATGAACTTTCTTCACATCCCCTTGTTCTCTTACGCTTGTTCGGTCCATTCATTTCTTGTAACTTCCACATGATGCATTTCAATAAAGGAACTTTCGTAGCAAGGCCCTCACGACTTGATCTATTTCGCATCAGCATTGCCAAAGTTTCTGCCATGGGCTTTAAAGTATGAGGGTTTTTTCTTTGAAATAGTCTCATAAACTGGTCCTTGTGAATCCAATATACAGATGTCTCCCTAATGCATTTAGCAGTGGCAAAATACTTTTCCATATCCAAGAGCATTTCTGTATCCCCTAAAGATCGAATAAGAGACTATATTATAATGTTTGTGACAGTAGGAAGCCAGATTTTACAATCAATTTAGAATATATTTTCGAACTAACATATTTGATTTTAAGTATCGATCAGATTTATTGACAATAATTACAAATCCAATTTATGGACAAATTTTGATACTTGAGCAGTACATAACCAATCATCATCCTGCGTTCAGATGGACATACTGCCCAACAATGTTATTGTCACTGGACTAGTGAACTGACTTTGTCTTGGTAGTCCTGTAGCTTGAATATCTTGGGTGTATGACCAACCAGAGTCACCCCACAATCTTTGGGTGACTTGTCTTCAATAAAGACTGATTTCTGAAATTCTATGTTTATGCATTTGAGTCCCAGTGCAGAGAATCCTTAGTTTGATCAAACTGGTGTGGCATCAGTTGATCTCCCTGATTGGCTACCCCCGTAATAAACTTGAATAAGGAGCCCAGTGCATGAATGGTAACTGATTTGTAGCCCTGTGTGGACACTGGAGTGACTTCCTTAAAGAACACTTTGAATGTATAAACAAACAGATCACACTTTTTGTAGTTTCAGCAACATTTTCCAATGTTGAAAGAAGTTCTTCGCAAAAGGGATTATTTAAAGGTTCTTGCAAATCGCGGTAGTTCTTTGGTTTAGAACATATTTCGGCTTTGCTGAGCAAAGTTCTGCTGTAAAATGAAATGCAAAAGCGAGGGATTGCGATGATAACAAGGATAACTAGAATTGATATCTGAGATTTACCTAACAACTGTCCAACTCCCATCACACACACGGGGTGCTGCTCCAAATTAGCTTTGTCGTGCAGCGCTTTCTTTCTGATTTCGGATGGAGTCATTCTCCATGTGTACCATGAATTCTGGTACTCCTCCCGGTAGAGCTTATCAACAGAATCATGTACTTCGTAATACATGTGTTTCAATTTCTTCTCAGCTCTGGGAGAACCTTTATGAATTACCTTCCTGAAAGATGACAATATGTACAGATTTTATATCAATCAGTTGGGATACAATTTCGAAATACATTGAAGTTTATGATGAGGAGTCTTGCATCTCGGTCAAGTGAAGCTTGTTAATTGTAATCAAATTCTAGACCATGGCGCAGATCAGAATTGTACAATTAAGTTTCAATATATGTTAACAGTAATGAAGTTACAACTGTGAAAATTTGAACAATGCAAAATGTCAGTTACTTTTCATTGATAAAGTACGTCTGGCAAGATTCTATGAGTTTCTTGAAGAGAATTCTATGTCCTTCAGGCTCACATGTCAGGCGGATCTCACCACTGAAACGGAATGTAGGGAAGTAACAAAGTTGAACAGAACAAATATCTCAAATACATAAAGAGCTCATTTCTGTTGATTGAGTTTAATGTTCAACCTTATGACAAAGAACATATTGTTAGCCTCTTCTCCCTGTTTAAATAAGGCATCGTCATACTGAAACTCCTGCTTCATAAAAGACATAGCCAACGTCCTTCTCCATTTTATTGGCCAATCACTGAACAATGGATACTGATCAACAAATTTTTCTTTTGCTTCAAAATCTTCTCGAAGAACCTGAAAACCAAGTGAGATATTCGAGCGAAACTTTCAAACTAGCTACTAGCAGCACGAGTTCCCGAGTTCATGGGACTAACTAATTTCTAATTACACAATAAATATATACTTCATTTCCAGTATGGAAACAACCAGAGGCATTCATTTCAGAAATAGTACCTTGGCTAAACAACTGTTATAAAGGTCCCTTGGTATGACTATGAGATCAGTATCTTCATCGGTAATCACCGAAGCGGTTCTTGCGGTATCCTCTCTGCTGAGAGCCAATTCCCCAAAACTGCGGCCTTCACCTGTCGTACATGCAGTAGATGATGAGTATTGTTGGCATTTAACAGGCAGTTTTAAAAAAAAAACTTCGATGGAAAAATTTCTTCTTGTGAACGGTTTAATTAAAAAAAAGACTTTGTCTAGATAATCACTGTCCAGTTTTAACTTGAAATTTTTGATTCAAAATTTCAGGGTATCCCAAATAGTTTAAATTTGGCCATTACCGAAAGTGGTTATTGGGGTGCCAATCTTCTTCCTGTCAGTCTCTTTGCTATCAACTTGGAACTGTTCGTCACCGCCTTCCTTTATGTAGACTGACACAGAGCCACGTAAGATAATAAAAAAGCTAATAAAAATAAACAAAAAAGTGCCCGTGGATATTATTCAGACTAAAAAAATATGGTATAGAGTTTCAACTTGGTATCATTTTTCAGCTCAATATATATGTGATGCAACGAGAGGAGTAGGAGGACAGCCTCGAGTTACAAACGCAAATGCAACACACGTCACTGAAGGCATTGGCCACTTTGATTAGACTTAATGTGAATTTCCTCCTAGCCAAAGAGGCTGGTGGTGGTACATGAGCTACACAGCAGCTGAGTCAGGTTAAATGCAAATAAGGCTTAAACTGAAAAGAAAACAAGACCTTGCTTCAACTTGAAGCAGTCACTGACCTGTAGGCTCCAATTCTGATCAAACTAAGATTTGGTGATCCTTAATGATGCTGTCACCGTGAAGGATCAGAGTAAAGTGCCCAGAGTTCAAATGCATGCCTCCTTTTATACTCAAGGATGACATCATCAATGTCAATCATAGGAATGTTCTGCAGCAACTTGATGGGAATGCATCCCAGAGTGCTGATTGGTCAATAATTGCCTGGCTCTGCCTCCTTTGCACAATGCCCAGAAGGGGTTGCACAGCATTACTAACTTGTCCTGATGTGTCTATCACATCCTACAGATGATCATACAATAGCCATTAAGGGTCTGTAAAAAGAACAGGCCCCTACATTCTGGATGGGCCTCCAGAGGAGGCCCCCCCAAACACTTTCCCAACCTCCAGAGGAGGGGGAACCACCTTATGAAAGACCAGAATTGGAGGCAGTGTGGCAATAGTACAACATATATGTGACTACATAGATGGTTAGGTAGCTAGCTAGATATCTTGCTAAAGAAAGATATCTAGCTAGTGAAATGGATAGTTATTGAGAGAGAGAGAGAAAGAGAGAGGTAGACATGATAGTTGCTTAGAATCTCCTAAAATGCATCGAAAAATGTTTTAAAATTTAAAAAAAAATTCCCAAAAAAATTTTCAGTTCTAACAAACATCAAGCCAAACGTGGTGTTATTTCATTGGGGGGGGGGGCAGTCCGTGGTCAAAAAATTAAAGTTGCTCAGAATGGCCTGAAACATGTTTTGGTCTTGGAATTTTCGAGACATGATGAAATTTTCGAAATTTCGTAAGTGGCCACAACCAAAGCAAGCAATCAACCATACAACCACACAGACACCACAGTGACCAAATAGGTCAACTAAAAGGAAAATCATCAACGAATATTTAGGGATAAAACCCACCTGTTTCCCTTTTCACCCTGGTAAACTACTATTTCATTCTTTGGCCGAGAAGATATCTTGCAATTCTTTATGACTTCATGTAAGTTATCTACAACAAAGTAACACATAAAATATCGGGAGAAAAAAAAATGAAATAACACACTGTTGAAAGTTGACGTACCGCTGCTGAGAGATTCAAAAATATCTGATCTCTTGCGAAACCAAGGTTCCAGACCCCGAATTTCATCATAGTAACGGCTCTCAGGAGATTTCTTCAAAATTCCAAGCACCTTGTCATACAATTGAGCCATTGCTTTTGCATTTCCTTCAATTTTCAGTCCAAATGAAAGATTCGTAAATAAATTTACAATATTGTTAGCATGGACTGCATAAGGATTATTCTGAAATTTGAAATGATCTTAGTAAGCATAGCAATGATCACGCAATTTAAATAATGTTGAGAAGTTGCCAATTGATTCAAAGTAATATTACATTACGGATCATTCACAAATCCTATGTCACTACGAATTGTCAAGTACAAAGTCGGATTATGTTCTTGTGCTCTTTCTGTCCATTTCAGTGTTGAGTCAATGAGGAAAAAAGTTCAAACACCATAAGAAATTTTGAAACACCATGATGTGTGCACACCACCAAGACAGTTTAAACTGGTTCTAAAGATTGCGAGATTGGACTCTATGGTACCAGCAAATCTCGGGTGATGTAAGGAGAGCCATTAAATGTCCCCAAAACATAACTATTTTCAAAATGCATGTTTTATATATACAAATTTCTAAATTAAACATTAATCATTTTTATTTTGTTTTCATCTGCCTTTTTGGTTTTGCATAAAGATATTCCTTGAATCATTCTGTGTGCATTCATGAACCTTGTATATCTAGCACTTTGAATTCAATTTTCCTGCGTGCTGCTATAATATCTCATTTGTGTCTTTCCGACATACAGCGTTGCAAAGAGATGGATGCCTTTCACATTGAACGCCAAGAGAGGTAAAAACACCGCAGATGCTACGTAGACTCCCTGTGTAAACAAGCCCTTAAGGCTTTTTAAAAGCTCATGGAAATTTCAGGGCTGGCTGATGGGTTTCGCTGAGGAGTAAGGGCCTATTAACACCAAGCGAAAGCGAAAAAGGTCAAAGAACAATCATAAAAAGATCAAAGAATAAGCGACAAAGATCAAAGAAAACGTTCGCTTTCTCTTTCGCTCAATCTGCCAGGAGCCTCGGTATTAAATTTGCTTTTGAACTACATATACATCCTTTTTCTGGTCAGAAAAAAGTTGATTCTCAGAGATGCAGTGTTGTTTTCCTTCAATAATCAGTGACAAATGTCCTTGCCATAAATCTTTTCGATGTTTGGCACACAGTGGGTGTTTCATCACATGTCAATAAAAAAAAAACTTTGTATCAGACAAATGCACAAATCTGAACGCAATTTGTCACAATATTTTCATATTTCCACAATTGAATCACTTGGATCTTCGATGGACTTTTTTTAAAAAAAAATTTGGAGGACATAAGTCCTTTTGGTGGGGCCACTGACACCCTTGTTTTGGACTTCTGGTAACGTCTGCCGTGGGTTTCAAGGTCAGGGTGGATCCCTCGCTTGCGTGCTTTCTCGTCTTCGTCGATGGACTTCAACAAATTGAAATTTTTTCGATTGCAAGAAGATCGGAACGAACTCTTGTGCTGCGGAAGCAAGAAATATCTGGCGAAGTCTACAACCAACCAATGCTAGTCGCCATTCATGTGTCATGCTTAAAGTGTAATAGAAGCAGAAAAAATTGATGATTTCTGATGTTGTCCTGGTTAGATAATCTAGCAGAACTTTTTGATATTGATCCTGCATGCCGTAATCTAATATCATCCGCAAAGAATAGAAAACACCAAATATGGAATAAAACGAAACATAAAAAGTTCCACTCCAGTTGCAAAGGATCATCAATATTCAGTGCAATCTTTCGCGTGCAATAATCACTGTCCTCAATTTTACAAAAAGCAGATAGATCATGGTATCTGAATTAATCACAAGATCACTGAATGCATGTAAATAGTCCAATTTTTTTTGAAGACATCACTTTGTGAAAAACTATTACAATAAATATAATTGTTAAGATATCACTATCAAAAGCATTAAATTTAAATTTTACTATCAGATTAAATTATATTAGGATATGCAGCTTATAATGGCATTGCTGTTAAAAATTTGGACGGACACATCATTGATTGAGTTGTTCAAAATTTTAGTCTGACGTAGTTTGCAACTTACTAAGTCAGAAGAGGCGCAAACTCCTGACAGGGGGAGTGGCAACCTACTATTTGACCAATTTTCCCAGAAAACTGCATGAAAATGAAGACATTTTAGCCCGGGGGGAGGAGGCGCATCTCTCGTGCTCCCCTAGATCCGCCAGTGTATGTAAGTGTATTCAATTTAGTAAAACTTAATTTATTATCACATTTATCAGTAGCGGATCCAGGATTTGGTCAAGGGGGGGCCCAGAAAATTTTTTCCCAGATTTTGCCGACGTCGTGCAGCAGAGTTAGGCGAGCAAAGCGAGCGTGTATTGGCCGGGGTCCAGGGCCCGCCTTAGGGCCCTGGAAGCTCTTGTATTTTTAACTGTCAAATATGCATTCTCCCACTTTTCCT
>JBCAUG010561615.1:0-29261 GCA_038406175.1 Haplosyllis leylae | reverse complement strand
GCACACATTGCAAACATGTTCAAAATGCTAGGTGTCAGGTCATGAACAGGCCATTTATTTTCTCTCTTAATCCACCGCAAAACTTTGATTCGTTACATAACATAGTCTTATACTTTTACGCCAATGTCTTGAAATGAGTTCACTTTTACGCCAATGTCTTGAAATGAGTTCACTTTTACGCCAGTGTCTTGAAATGAGTTCACTTTTACCCCAATGTCTTGAAATGAGTTCACTTTTACGCCAATGTCTTGAAATGAGTTCACTTTTACCCCAATGTCTTGAAATGAGTTCACTTTTACGCCAATGTCTTGAAACGAGTTCACTTTTACGCCAATGTCTCGAAACGAGTACACTTTTCAATGTTAAGTCATTGGAATTTTCGCTTTGCTAAGATTTGACAGGTTGGTACAATCCGCGTATGCGGGTAGATAGTAATTCCACTCAGGTTTGTTAGTCTGCCCGTCTGTTTGTTTGTTCAGGCTGTTCAATATCACCTGGAGGTCAACCTCAAAATTAACTAGTATCAAGGTCAAATTAAAATTCAATTTTCCTTGTTTTAAATTTTTAAAAAAATTTTTTTTTGTGATTTGTGAGTTTTTTGGATGCATGCCTTTGACAATAAATCTACTACACGACTGCCACCAATTTACTTTCCTTTTGCGTATTAACAACCAAAATTGGTGTTTTTTCTTGGTATTAATGATGTAATTTCCTGAAGCATTGTTCTTCAGTTAATTTCATGAAGGGTGTAGCTTCAGGAAATTCATCGTTAATACCAAGAAAAAACACCAATTTTAGGTTTATTATATATCTAGAATTTTCAAAATGTTTCTGAATGACCACCATGTTTCTGATGTTTGCAAGTTAAAGAAAAACTTTTGTTGTATGAATAATTTATTTAACCTTTTAAAACTAAACAAGAACAGGTAGAATATACATTTTGATAAATATTTGAACAAATTTAAAATAAACTGGAATTTTTAACACTCTGTGAAATGTAATAAAATATCTTGAAATAGTTTTCTTTGTTCTTAGACGCACTGTGATTTTGCGGACACTGATGGTACATTTAACTTTCTGTTAATTTTACTTGTGAAAGTGATAGTTAATTGTAATGTTTGACTCAAGGAAATACATTTTGGGTATCACTGGCATTGAAGTGGTCATTGTGGTGTTCATTATTGTCATTTGGTTTGTTGTTGGTTGCTGTGGAGTGGTTTCTATTGGGTTACTTCTTATGTAATCCAGTAGAAAGTTGTCATCATCCGTATCAAATGGTTGTAGCATAAACTCATCAGGTAATCCTGTGGCATTGCTATTATTGTTATTTTGGTTCAAATTTGCACTGAATCCTGTAACAGATTGGGCATCGGCTGTGTTAATTGTAGTTGTATCTTCTTTCGATGAATTTTCTGGATTTATCATTGCTGTTGAAGTAGCATTTCGAGGCCTTTTTGGCACCACTGAGTCATTGAGAGCAGCATACATCTCACGCTTTTTACTTTCTGGACACTTGGTTGTGTACGCTTTTATAGTGTTTTCATTCTTGTGGGAACTGATTGCAGTGATATGCCTTGCCTCAAATCCTTTGTCATCTAATGTCCCAATGCAAGTAGCCCTTATGCTGTGGTTGGTGTACCTTTGACCAGTTAATTTTGCTGAAGTAATTAAAGTTTTCATGAATTTGTTTATCAAATCTTTTCTAACAATTCTTGGTTCGTACCATGTCAGATCATTCTAATGCAGGTATCCTTGTTTGGGTTTTTGCCACAGGTACTGCACTTTGGGATTCAACTTGGAAAGGTATAAAGAGTATATTGTCACTGGGCAGAGGTCTGAATCTGTAAAAAAAACAAATAATTTAGTACAAGATAGTTTATTTTGCCATTGAAGTGAATGGGGTTAATATGGTTTTTATCAGTTCTAGATCTAGTTGAAATGTTTGTGTAATGTGTTAGTTACCTGGATCCTCATACATATGTCTTTCATTGGCTATTTTGGTATTGTTTACACCATGATTTTTGTCTTTTTCATTTTTTTTCTGGATAACATAGTGAAGGCCACTTGGTTCAACAACAATTTCAAAATAATCAGTAGTCATATCATTCAAATTCTCTTGCCCATGTCTGCAGAAGAAGTACATTATGCAAAACTGAATGCACTGTTGAAGGACTCTTGGTTGTGGAATTTGTGTGTGATCAGCTGCAAAATAAGCAGAATTTTTCTTCAAGCCTTCTCTAGAGATGTGTGGGGTGGATTCCACTATGCCTTTGCCTTCTTGTTTTGCTTTGACTTGGACTCCATCAAAGACTAAATTCACTCTTGTGAATGATTGGTCATTTACTATGTCTAATGTTCTGTTTAGTTTGAAGTATCTGTTTAGACCAGCACATAACACTTTGAAGCTCGAAGTTTTATAACTTTCTCCTTTGGTTGTTGTCCTCACATCTGTGTAGAATTTAGTGATAATTTGTGGTAAATCATCATCTAAAATGTCCTCAAGGACTGGGTAATTTCTCAATGAAAGAAAATTTCTCAACCTGTTTAATGCTGTATTGGCTGATTTCACAGTGTTCTTGGCTTTGCTGTTATCAAGAATGTCTTGTACCTGCTCTTCATTAGTATCAATGACGGAGTCATCGGGAATATTTAATTTGAAATTGGCTTGATTACTTGCCATGTTGTCTGTTTGTTTACAAATGCTGCTCAGTCTGCACAGTTTTCAAGGCCAAAGTCAATACAAATCATGCGCAACGTCTAAAGATGTTGGTCACAACAATTAACAACTTTGTATTAACGATTTGCAATTAACAGTTAATCCTGACTTTTAGCAAAAAAAGTAACAAAACAATGACAATTAATTGTTTTATTTGAAGTGAATCCACCAATAAGAATATTTAAAAGCGCCCCGATATATAATAAAAAGTAAAATTGAGAAATAAAAACAGTTAGAAAGACAAGAATTGACGTGATTGATGTTTTTTTTTCATCACTACAAGACATCTATGGTAATTTTACACAAATTAGTAACAGCTATTAATGTAAAAAGTTGTAGATTCTCATTTTAGAGGAAAATTATTCTCCATTTGCACAGAAATTATAACAATTACGAATATCACAACGCGTCAGTATGCACTGGGGGTCGTGAAATTCCATGTTTCTAACGAACAGGCCACACGGTACCGTATTAACTTTTAGGAGATCATGAGCTCAACTGGCCGATGAAATGGGAACTCAATGGTCCACACTTTTCATAGTCTATTTTTGGTACTAATTTCAAAAATACAAAAACATTTGGACTCGCTTTTCCTAACAAAAATGCCGCCAAATGCTCGATTTCCTAGTGAGTAAAAGTAAAACAAAAAGGCATAGATATTTCTTCAAATGTCTTGATTTGGTAAGCCTTTGTGACCTTTCTACACAAATTTCTTTGTGATTATTCCAACAACTACAACTGCGACAGTCAAAGACGAAAACGTCAGGAACTTCAAGAATCCAGGAACCGAAGGCAGATGGCGCTCTATGAAACTATCGGGAACTGGTCTGAGGAAGCACTCCTGCAAGTTTCAATTACTAAGAACATTAAAAAGTTTATTTCTCCTAAATGTCTTATTAAATAGTTAAGGAAGACAACACTCAACACAAGGAAACATGTATTCCTTTAGTTTAAATGGCAATAAACCATCAGAAGTCTAGTTTGCGCACACTCCAAGTGTAACATTTTCTGTTAAATGTTGTGTGATCCTCATCATTAAAGGCAAAGAAGTAATTTTTAAGAAAAAATTGAAAGAAAAAGTCTTTGTTAGTTTACTTAATGGAATAAACTCACCTCGTTCTCAGGCTCATCCTGCCATATTTCATCTTTATTGATTCTCCCCTTTTCGAAAAGTATCTGTGAGAGACGATTTTCCAATTTTTATTTTCTTGTACGCGCATGGTGAAATTTATACACTAAAATTGTACTGGAACGTTTGTTTATTTTTGATACCTCTCTGGCAGCTCTTTCTCCCGCCTGCACTGCTCCATCCATGTAACCAGACCAGTGTGTGGCTGTCTCGGTTCCAGCATAGTGGATTCGGCCAGTTGGTTCTCTTAAGGCCCTAATGTTTGAGTGATAGAATTAAAATTTCTCAGTCGCTTTCAGATTCTAGCATTTTTAGCAGAAAAGGACAATTTTTGCTGCAGCTGAGTTAAAGAGTTCAGATACACTGCTTGGGGAACATTTTGGGTAGAGTTCCAAATTTACTGAGCCATGTTTAATGCCTTACAGATGGACGAGAACACAAACAATATCCACCATACCCTTGTTTTCTAGAGGCAAATTACTGTTTAATTACTGAATAACGTGCACTTACTTTCCGCATTGCGTGAGGACGTTTGGGGGTAGAGAAGAAGTATAACAACCTCCGGACCATTGTTCTTCTATCCAGTTCTTCTCTTCATAATGAATATACTGTACTGGCAAGAAAATTTCAAGTCAGCATTGGAATAAATTTCAAAAGTATACTGAATCATTCATGAGTTTCGGGCTTACATTTAGCAACTGGTCATTGTTGAATACTTTTGCCAAGCTTTTTGCCATGGCTTTTGCTCTCTCATCCTTGGTGCGAGTCATCCATTTTTGGGCTTTCTCGGCCACGAGAAATCTGAAAAAATATCAATTTTTTATTTTTAACAAACAATCTGTCGTATCACAGTTCTAAATTTTTGTGAATTATTACTACTGCTCACCCTACTATGCAGGGATATGTTCCATCCACTTTTGTGTCATCCAAGGTACCGATCACCGGATGGTCTAAGCCTTCCACAACAATGCTTAATCCACACATATCTTACAAAAAATATTTTAGCAGTCTAGCCACAGAAAGGTACCACTTGTACAGATTAAGTTATTGACTTCATGTTGTCAGTGTTACTTTGAGTCAAAACAAATAATATTATACCAGATTCTTTCCAATATGCCTTCTCATAATAAAGGTGCATTTTGATAACACATCCCATAGGTACCCTCTGGATCAGTAGGTTGCGCATTGGAGGAAGAGGCGGATCATGATAAATCTTCATCTGCATCCCAGGTGCAGTCGCCAAAATCACTTTGTCACACTTAAAGTGAGGAGGAAAAATATCTGAGATCACTTCTATTTTAAAGATGAAACAAGAAGGTTCACTAATCTCCATTTTTGATTGTACCCGTAAATTTACCTCATATTTACTCCCGTCGACTGTTGTGACGATGGCTCCGGATTCATTCTGGATGATTCCATTCACTGGTTTGTTCAGTAAAACTCGTTCTGCATTGATAAACATTATTGAAGAAATAAGATCTACAAGATTTAAATTGTCTTCTTTTTGTACAATTTTAGATGAAATATTTCCTTCACACACCTCCTATTCCAAGTTTCTCTGCTAATTTTACACTGATCTGCATTGCTCCTCCATCAAATTTTCTTTCCTAAAACATTATAAAGTATAATCTAATGAAGTCTTTAACAGAATCTTTACATGGTTCGAAATTGAACAATTTTAGAACATAAATTTGCAACCAACCTGGCTTCCATTTGTGACGGAGAAGGCAGTGCGAACATCATGGGCACCTCCGATACTCCAAAGAAACCAGAGCAAAGAAATTTGAGATGGCTCGGAAGTAACAGAACTCCGAACCATTATGTCCGCAATGTTCCTAGTAGCTCTACCAAACAAGAATTTCCAAATACAACAAATGGATCTAGATCTATTCACGAACATGAAAGCGTTAAATATTTTATATTCTATACTCATATGTTAATATTAGTCTCCACATTTTGAGTGACACAACCATCAATCGTTCACATTTTGAATCTTACTTCGTCCATATAATTTGATCGAACCATTCCTTCAACGTCATGGAATCCCATTCCTCAGCTCTGGGTGCATTCCAGGGAGCATCAAGAGGAACCTACATTTCATGACAGATAATCTACGTGTGTTGCATAAATGTCCTGTTAACTAACCCTTGCCACTTTTACATGCAATTGACGTTTCTCTAAATTATACAAAGTTGGCAACGTTGCAAACAAAGGCTTACACAGGGAAGAGCAAAATAAATTCAGCAAAAAATAATAACCTCCATATAGAACTCAGGACCTCTTGCGATCTATTCTGGTGTTTGTCCAGTTTGTCCAGGCATATGTTAGATACGAGATCTCAAACGAACTATGTTTGGGTCATTTCTAGAATAGAACATGGCTTACTAAGCTCCTAAGGATTCAGACTGTCAACCAAATGTCAATTTAGCACAGTTAGGAAGGCATCAAAGTAGATCACTAGAGATCCTTGGTTCTATTCTCATTGGAGAAATTTTTTGCTGATTTTTTTTTGTTTTTCCTTGCGTAAGCCATTGTTTGCAACTTTGCAAATTTTGTATAATTTAGGGAAAACTCGAATGACTTCGGTTTAAAAACTCTTCCGCTATTCCATTACAATCCAATGGTTGTAATATTATTTCCTACTAACCTCGGCGGCATACTCATCTAATTTCTTGAAGAAATTATTCAAATCCATCAGTTGAATTGGATTGTAGAATGGCGGATCCGATGACCGAAACGTTCTGCTTTTTCCCTGTGAAAAGATGGACATTACAGCGGCGAAATTCAAGCTAAAACCTGGTATTATTAAGAATAAAAGAACGAATAAACAGAATCATTTTTGTCTTTTGCACAGCAAGTTTGTCACAAGCAGAAGATACGTACATTTTCGTACAAAACTAGACGTTCCCTCTCGTTGACCAGGTAGGTTTTTACGCCCATTTCTTTCGCTAATCTCAAGATTCGGTTTTGGGAAGGCCCCACATAGGCGCCGCCCAAGTCCACCCACTTACACTTTTCATTCTAGATGAAAATAAAATAACAAAAACAGAAGGTCCGTATGAGTATTTTTTTAGAAACTTGGAACTTAGTCTACACATATCACAAACCGCCACTTTAACAGGTATTTTACTTGTCACTCACTTCCGCTTGACATTCTGGGTGAAGAAAACTTACAGTAAAAGAAGGACATTAATCATGAATAGTTTCCTATACCTATGGCTCGACACACTGCTGGCTCTCTTTTACCTGTATTGTAAATGTTCTTCCGCCAACTCTGTCCCTAGCTTCCAGTACCAGAACATCAATACCTGCTTCATGTAGAACCCTGGCTGCAGACAAACCTGAAAGATTGTATGACTAACCTAAGACCATAGTAGTATCGTTTTGAAAAATAAAAGAAACAGTAAATGAAATATTTTACTTGAGATTTTTTTGTCAAAAACCAGACTAATCAAATAATCCGTGTCTAAAATGAGACTTTCTCTGAAAAGCATGAAAATGTTGTTGAAATGGGAAAATGCTGTCCTGATTTTATGATTATGCGAGACAAAATGAACACACGAGCATCCAGCATTCAGAAACCATGTAAATGGCAATCTATTAAACTGGAAATTAATACGAACTCGTTATCAGATCAACCCTTGATAACATAAATACAAGTCAAGAAAAATTCATAGGAACATGTAAAAAAACCCCTGAAAAACAGAAACCCGAATTCATTCTTAATACTGAGGAGTAGCCAGACGTACACCAAGGGAATGAACTGGATTACAAACATAGATGTAACTTACCACTTATTCCTCCACCGATTACAATTACTTGTGTCTTTCCATTCGCCATAATTGGATTCTAGGTCTGGGCGATCCAAAATATAAATCTATTTACACAGTGAAGGAGAAATGTCTTTGATGTATGGGCAATCAGCAAACAATCCTGCATTTTGTCCCAATTCTGTCCTAATGCTGTTTCCAATTCTGTCCTAATTCTCGAATCAATCAATATGCTTGCTGCAGACTCTAACACAAGATTCGTAAAATGACTTAAGATCGTGTGGTTGTCACTGAAGTCTTCTTCAGTCATACATGAAAACATTTCAGAGAAATCTCTTCTAGAATTAGGTAGATGTGATATTTCCAAAAGACAATACGGGCAACGGGAGTCGATTTTCTCAATTTACAACCGTTACACACCCACGGAATGATTTGAGTATCCAGTTCCGAGGAGATTACATGACATTACATTTTAAATCTAATTTTGGTATTGAAATGAAATAATTTCATATATCAAACATGTGCAACAAATTAATTAACTCAATGAATATAGGGAAAATAGTCAGCTTGGAAACCATGGTTTCGGTTAGTTACACAACCTTATTTTGGGCACGTTACCATAATGAGGACATCCTCCTTGGACACTGACTTCGTTTCACAAATTAAGTTGACTAAATTTCCCTTAATTCATTGCTTCGTTTCATTGATGACATCAACGGTGTCATTTACCATTTAATTACAAAATGCACCACAGTTACGTAGAAATCTTTTTTCTTCTCAGTGTATTATTTTGCACAGAGTCTCTTTTGGAATTCTTTTGTTATTTACATTAGAGTTAAGTATCAAAGGAGTGAAGAATTTCACTTTGGTGATTTGTTAAACCTTTTGCAAGATGAGATTGAATCCACCCAAGATCAGATTGAATTGAACTTTGGAAAACTCAGAATATAGAAAACACTTGAAATTTTAGTTTGGTAGTAACCTTTTATGATCATCTTGGATCAGCTATCATGTTGTCAGCCTTCTTGTATGCCAACCATAACCAAAAATCACAAATGAATCATAAATGGTAGAACCATGGCAGTCATTTCAATTGTCTTTGGTAATGACTACCATACAGTAAGGCTTAGTTTTTATTGCAAGTCTCTATGTTGATTCTGTGAGTGAATTCTTTTGTGAATTCTGGTAATGGCTACCACCCAAGAATGCTAATTACATGTTGAAGTTGAAGATTGATCCAAACTTAGTTGTGTTCAGTTTTTATTGTAAGTCTCCATTTTGACTCTGTGAGTGATGGCAGCCACTTTTGTGATTTCTGGTAATGGCTGCCATCCAAGATGGCTGACAACATGCTGAGTTTAAAGATTTACCCTAACTTAATGGTATTCAGCTTTTATTGCAAGTCTCTGTGTTAACTCTGTGAGTGATGGCCACACCTTTTGTGAATTCTGGTAAGTTGAAGATTGACCCAAATCGCTGCTTCCAAACTCAGTGGCATTTGGGTCAATCTTCAACTTCAATATGTTGTCGGCCATCTTGGCACCCATAAGCATTTTGAATTTTTGACAAAAAGCCAAGTCGTATTGTAAGGTATGTCAGATTCCCTGAACTGAATTTCTCATTCATTCAGGGAAAACACCAATGAATACACCACCAGTACCCACAGGATTCCAATCTCAATCTCTAACTCACGGGTACAGGATCTACCTCTTGCGTTGAATTGATTTACACATTGGACAATTTTCCGATACCGACCATCTCAATCTCTATCTCAAGTGTTCGAGACCTAATGAGGGAGCTGGAAAACAGAAAGAGCTGCAATTACCTGTTTCGTGCTGGTGTTGTGGCAGCATCCTGGTGTGTCACACAAGAGATTACAGGTTTTAATTACAAATAGTTTTGCTGAGTTCAGCGAAAACATTCAGGTAAACCATGGACGGGTAACAATGTAGACTTAGGATAAGGATGATGTGTTATTTTGCTCTATTTATTTAAATCTTGCAGTTAATAACTTTGTGAAGTTTTAATGCTCCTCTCAATACGTAATGACTTTTCAAAAAGTGCGTTAAAAATGATAAACCCAAAGATTAAATTTGGTACTAAATTTGTAGTGGATAGCATTAGAGGTCCAGTCCTGCAAGAATTGATCAACAAAAAGGTGACCATTCAAGAATTTTATATTTCTTTTCCTTCTCCACTTAATTTCTAGATCTGCCAGAAACAAGACTATGACTTTTGCGTTTCATTTTTGAAACTCAGAGTTTTGCTATTATTCCAGCACTAACAGCCAGAGCTGTGCATGTTACCAACTTCAAAAATCCAGGGACGGAAGGTAAATGACGATCTAAGAAAGTTTCAAGAATTGGTCTGGGAAAACATTCCTACAATTGAACCAAAATAACTAGCATAAGACAAAAGGTATCTGCACCAATTACTTCATTTTCATTTCAAGTGGATTTGTGCAAGAAGACACAATCTAAAAATTATTTTATTTGGACAACTCACAGTATCTTCCGTGTCATCTTGCCAAATTTCATCCTTGTGAATTCTACCCATTTCATAAAGTATCTAAAATATCAAAAGTGAAAGAATGAGCAAGGGAATGATTTCCAAATACATTTTCCTGTTTTTCTTTGTGTTCATGTGTACCTCTCTTGCAGCTCTTTCTCCAGCCTGCACTGCTCCCTCCACGTAACCAGACCAGTGTATGGCGGTTTCGGTTCCAGCGTAGTGAATTCTGCCGGTAGGCTCTCTCAAGGCTCTGCAACATGGATTTGTTTGAAAAATATTTCTTGAAATAATTAACTCTTGAAAATATATTGATACGCACATAAGGCGTTGATGAAATCGCCTTCATTGTCAGTTGTCTTCAGATACCTATTTATTGAGTCTGTCTTTCAAAAATTGCAAGAGTAACATGCAAATTTAAAAGTACAATTTGCCTCACTCACTTTCCATATTGTGTGAGTACATTTGGTGACAGACAGGCCGTGTAACATCCTCCAGACCACTGTTCTTCCATCCAGTTCTTTTCTTCATAATGGATGTACTGAAACAATGGATAGGTAGTGTCACAGAGTTTGCTACACTAAATCCTAAAGGCGGATTTAAGAAATGCAGTTCATAAAGGCTCACATTCAGCAATTCGTCATTGTTGAAAATTTTAGCCAAACTCTTCGCGATACCCTTGGCTCTCTCTTCTTTCGTGTGATTCATCCACTTTCTTGCTTTATTCGCAGCAACAAATCTGGAAGGAACAGGCAAATGATAACCTTTGCAATTTTGACTGATTATTTCAATGCAATGGCCAGGTGGCATTGCTGAATCTCTTGTCAACTAAATGTAGTTGTGTGAAGTCACACCCCACTATACATGGAAACGTTCCATCATTCTTTGTATCATCAAATGTAAATGCAGCTGGATGATCCATGTCATTATCTAGCACCATTGTAGATCCACACATATCTAGAATGATATAGTTTTCCAGATTCACGCCAATACAGTACGGAACAGTTATTAACTTGGAAGAGATTCTCCATGGAAAACAAAAATAAATTTAAACTTCCTTTTCCCACAAACATACCAGATTCTTTCCAATGTGCCCTTTTGTAGTAAAGATGGATCTTAATTACGCTCCCTACCGGTACTCTTTGGATCAGTTGGTTGCGCATTGGAGGAAGAGGCGGATCATGATAAATCTTCATCTGCATACCAGGTGCGGTCGCCAAAATCACTTGGTCACACTGTTTTGAGATTGGGAAAAATTGAATAACATAGTTGCAACACACACAGAAAAAAGGCGGTGGGCCAAAATAATTAACCAAAAGCCACAACTATTTTTATTTCTTCAATACGTGATGCCACAGCGACGATTTCAAAGCCGGGGCATTTTGATTCGTATCTGAAGCTACGCCAGCTAAACGACGTCGCTGTTAGTAGGAATGCTTCCTGTGAGAGATACCCGTCTCACAACGTTAAACAGGGAAGAAAAGGTTGTTAGTGACCTCGTATTTACTGCCGTCCACAGTTGTAACAATGGCTCCCGATTCATTCTGAATGATTCCGTTGACAGGATTGTTCAACAATACTCTCTCTGCAATCAATATATCTAGTTATGAAACACTAACAGTTGCTCGCGCAACTTTTCTTCTTTTTTTTTGCAAAGCAATTTTCTCATCGAATTTCATTGTCTGGAATTAGTCCACTAACTCATAACACCCCTTAAAGACTGAGAACAAATGCCAATCTCTCTTTGCACTTAATACCATGAACATCTGAATTAATTCAGGGCATATATTCGTGACAAATGATAACAGGTCCTAACAAAAATAAAAGTAACACAGAATGTCAAAGTTAAATTCTTCTCACCTCCCAATCCAAGTCGCTCAGCAAGTTTTTGGCTAATCTGCATTGATCCTCCATCAAACTTTCTTTCCTGTAAAACACAAGAGCAATCTTTCACTCTTCAATTGATTGCAATCACACTTGTTGATGTTTATTTTGTCTCCCCGAGTTTTCTCCAAATCTAGCGGTCCGAGATTTTTGTCCGTGACTCAATCATTTTCAGCAAGTTCAAGTTCACTGAACACTGCTTTTTTCCGTCTTAATGTTAACTATCAATTCATTCGGAAATAAATTTCCCTAATGGGCAAAACTCAATTGAAGTGTCGGGTCTTCAAAACAAATGCAACAATGTTAGGAAAGGCTCTCTGTCACAGGTTTGTTGACCTAGAATTCTACTCAATTGCCGACAATTCGACACAGAACAAAGTGAAACAACACGTTACTGTGCCACTACTTAACACATGGTTTCCAAAGACTTCATCATGCGAATATTCCTACATAAATGGCTTCAATTGGAGATAAAAATAATGTAGTTTATGATCGTTTAATGGATTTTAATGAAAAAGTCTTCAAACCTGACCACCGTTAGTTGTGGATATAATCTTCTGGCATCCCTGACAGGCTCTGACATACCAGAGCCACCAGAGTAAAGACACTTCGGCAGGTTCAGCAGTAACAATCACTTGAAGGAAAACTTCAGCCAAATCCCGCACCGGTCTGCGAATTTAAAATATTCGAGAATGACGATGTTAGTTTTGTGGAATAGCATTAACACTGATGTTGCTTAGGGACAGCGAAACTTTAATTCTTTAAGAAAATTAAGGACATCATAAGAATATTAAGACGTTACAAACAAAGACGAAACCGAAGAAGGTAAGGCCTAACTTCTAGAAATCTTTCACGCTTTTTCAGATACAAAGTAAGCAGGCGGACTATGAACTCACTTTGTCCAAATGACTTTGTCGTACCATTCCTTGACGGACATAGAATCCCATTCTTTTGCTCTGGGTGCATTCCAGGGTGCGTCAACGGGAATCTGCATAATAATCACAAATCGGTCACAAATGTAAAGTTACGTGTGAATAATAAAAATGATTTTTCCAACGGGGACCTGTCTGTGCACTTTTGCAAGGAGTCCTTGTCTCAGAAGGGTAATACTTGAACCCATTCTACAAATTGTATTCTTGCAAACAAAGTAGGTATTTTGCGCCAAAGTCTTTTTCGGTGATAGTCTTAGGAAAATATTAAAACCGAGCATACGTTTTGTGGTAGTTTCTTGGTCTTAAATATCGATCAGGTACCTCTGCTCCATACTCATCCATTTTCCTAAAGAAATTGTTGAAGTCCATCTTTGTAATGGGGTTCAAGAACGACGGAACATTTCCCAGAAACTTGAAACTTTTACCCTAAAATATTGAATAATCAATTTGAATCATCATTTATTAAGATAATCATTTATTAATTGAAACTATGGTAACCTTTATAAATATATATTCATTGTTAACTAATGCTGGTGAACGTACATTTTCGAACATTACTAGATGTTCCCTTTCGTTGACAAGGTAATGTTTGACACCCATTTCTCTTGCCAATCGCAGTAAACGGTTTTGTGTCGGTCCAACATAGGCACCACCCAAGTCCACCCATTTACACTTGTCATTCTGATAGAAGATAAAAAGACTACATTATTAGAGTTGGCATCATACTCAAGGTTGCCCTTCATTGATCAATTTTAATTATAAAGTCAAGTAGTTTGTTTTCATAAACAGGTGTGCCAAGACCAGAAATTCGAATTGTTTCAATTAAAATTCTATTGAAACGCACTTTTTACTGCTTAGAGAAACGACTTCTTTCATGGTACAAAAGTGAAAACTGTGCCTTGATAAATTAATATGTTAGAACCAGTTTTGTAAATGCACCCAAAAAAGAGGAAAAGGCTGGACCAGGATTTCATTAAATTCGGTCTTTTGTGTCTTTCAATCTTTCGGATAGGCATGAAGCTTTACAATCAAAATGGAATAAGTATCGAATAATTGTGTCCTTAGGAGTAAATTTAGGGGAACGCAAGAGGAATTATTATCTTTAGCCGTAGATTAATAACTTATTTTAGTCTTAATAGAATTAAAATGTCAAACTTATTTCAAGAAATTTATTTCACAAATTATATTGTTTAATTTCGGACATTTCTAGTCTGACATTCCACTGTTGTGATTCGATATTAACACATAGAATTTTCAACCGGCCACGTGGAGTTGTGTGTGTGATTATGTTCATGGGGGTCCCTATCCTATGATGTACTGGGACAGACAAAGAGACCCCAGGAAGGACCAGCCAGGAAGGACCAGCCAGGAAGGATCAGTCAGAAAGAACTGGTTAGGAAGTTGGGCCCATGGTCGGTATGTTTTGGAATGTTAATGGAAAGCTATCTTGTTTATTGGAATGGAATTATCTTGATTTAAATCTTTTTCAAACAGAACCTTAGGTTATTTTATATTTCACCGGTCCGTATTTTGTTCTTTGTTGATATCTTGATTGACAGAAAGGACACTTTTAGGAGCGCCTGATAAAAATGCACGAAACTGTTTTCAGCTGGGGGAATATTTCAATTGCATACGATAACATTTATGTATTTATTAACATTTGTTTGAGCTTATTTTTACCTGTATTGTGTAGGTTCTGCCACCAACCCTATCTCTTGCTTCTAGTACCAGAACATCCACTCCCGCTTCATGCAGAACTCTGGCTGCTGATAAACCTGAAGTATGTTTTGTTCGAGTTAGTTTTCACGATCAAAAGGACAGCATGAAACCAAAGTATCTTCACTGCTAATTTATCCGCAATTACCATGCAGTTACTTTGACTTGTGTGTCAAGTATCAGTTTTATTGTACAGCACAAGTAGCTTATCATGGACATAATGCTTTTCAAAAATTATGTGAAAACTAGACTTCTCATCAACCACGAGGTCATTCCAAAGAGACACGGAACCCAGTCATTAATGAGATGATTTGAATAAACGACATTTTGGTGTAATGTTACATGTTGGTTCATGACATCATTGTCTTTGTGAAAGTCATGATTGATAATTTTGTTCTGAAATAAATAACGCAGGCCCTAATTGGACCACTATCTGATCCAATCACTACTTCTTTACTTTTTCACAATACAGACATGAGAATTTGTTTTTTAAGTCCCCAAAAGTCTCCGGCAATTCAATGACTAAGCTGTGATGCTCAGAAATTATATGATAGACTAACATTGATTCTTTCCGATGACCCTTGAAAATAGCTCCCAGACCCATCCTAGGCGTCAAACGCTAGAGTCAATGCAGACGCTGACTCTGAATCTGACACTAGGTGTGAATCGACCATAACAAGCCAACAAAAATGGTCAGTATGAGCAATTCCATTCAGTTCTATGTAACTTATTTTCAACCGTGTCGAGTTTGTCTGCGTGATTGCAGGTGTCAAAAGACCACTAATTTGAAAAAAATTCTCTCACCACTCTAAAGAATCAGAACTCACCACTTAATCCACCACCGATTACAATCACCTGCTTCTTGTTGTCAGCCATATTGTCTGGTATTTAGGTTTAAGTTACAGCGTAAACGTTTACGTTTTATCTTCCTCAAGGACAAACTTTGTTCTACCTGGAACCCACCGTTATCATAGTAGCATAATCGAATCACGAGTAATTTGAACAATTTTATTTTTGAACACTTAATCTAACAAAGTAGACACAGGTATTTGCATTATTTCTTGTTTGATGCATAAATATAACTTCTGTTTTATTTGGTTTACCTAAATAAAATAGTTTTTTTTCTAAAAAGTCCAAATTGTCAGTGTATTCGTAGAACGATAGCAGGTTTGTGGGATTTTTCGAAAAAGGTGTGAAATGTAATGGCCCCCCCCCCTCTTTTTGGTAGTTTATGAAAGGTGTGAAGCTATTTTGCAGCCCAATGTGCAGGTCATTTGCGCAATGTGTTTTTTTTACAGTTTCAAGCCTTGTTCACACGTACCGACACCTAAATTTGTTCCGAAATTCTACACCCATTCTGCCCGTCAAAGTGCCCGTCACCATTGACACAATGTTAAAACTTTTAACGGGCCGAATTAAAACTTAACGGGCTGAAATTCGGTGTCGGTACGTGTGACCAAGGCTTCATTCACAATACTACAGCTTCTAGATTGTACTTAATTTAGATAACAAGTTGTTTACGATGAATACGCTATCAGGCAAAGTACGTTCGTACGTTCTATCCCTTTCAAATCAGACTGTTTGGTCCTTATTTTGACTGGACAATATATACAACGATAAGGGGTAAATAACGTGAGCTTTTCTCTTTGGCGTACCGAAAAAAATGGTCGGGGCACGAAGAATAAAAGTGGATGCGATTTTTTTACATCTTTATTTTTTCTTGCTGATAGTTTAATTTTGTGAAACATCTTCAAATACATCATCAATAGAGAAAATTTTCAGAACAAAAATTCACTCTTTACTATGTTATTTTGATTTATATAACTGAGACAAAAACTACACCAGAAGTTATCTCGTATATCTCTTAACATCAACAGTCTTAATTTAGTTTGAAGACAACTCTATAAAACTACTTTTATTAAATATTTTAAATATGTCAAAACATTTGGCAAAGATAAACGATAAGCATTACTTACACCATGAAATACGAGAATAAAATACCACTGTGCAATAGATCTATATCTGCCTTTTTTACAGCAAACTCTCTTTGGTGGTTCAGGTGGTGTGGAGGTTTGAGAATAGATTCTGGGAAAAGAGCATGTTTGCATGTGTGTACTTTCAAAGAAAATCATGCAGCACAACAGAGACAATAATACATGCAAAAATAACGAACTCATCCCTCAATTCAATACTAATCATAATAATACTCAGCTAAAATTACTAGTCAATAAAACTTTAAAAGGACACAGAGCTAATCCCATGAAAATTCTGTGGTGAAAAGAGCCTCATACCAAACTATGAAATTCTCTCTAAGATTATCACCAGCTCTCCACCTTTGGCTGAAATTCTTGGAGAGTTTGTTTGGGTGTAACCAAAGGTCTAATCTTCCGTCCACATAATCATTTATGTGAGTCATGAGATCATTTAGATCTTCATCTTTAAGATTGTTGTCTCCAATGTCCAAAGCATTAAGGACAGGCATGTGTCTCTGGTAAAGAGCAGTGCACAGACTTTTAACGTCGTCTGGTGTCAATTTGGAAATTGGTAGAGACAAATTTTGCATGGATGGCAAAGGACCAGAGACCAACGATCCCACTGTGTTGCTCAACGTATTGCCACCAATGCGTAGCTGACGAAGATTGCAACATCGGTTTAAGGCTGCCATCAAATGCTTCGCACTGCTGATGGGTATTTCACATCTATCAAGATACAGCTCTTGTACAGCTGGTTCAGAGGGCCAAGCCTTCACCACAGCTGTGAATAAATCAGTGTGTTGTCCCACTGCTGTGTTCAAGGACAGATTGAGATGGGTTAGCTTAACCAAATGCACAAGCTGTTTACAAAGAAGCTGAAAGCACTCTGAACTCAGCTGAAACCCTCTAAGGGCAAGTCCTCGGAGATCCCGGAGTTCACCCAAAACATCTTGCATCAGCTGAATTCCCGTGTCCCCCGGAAGTGGAGAAAAAGACAAATCCAGCATTTGCAAGATTTTTCCTCGCATAAAGGACGACAGCATCTCTCTTGCCATGGTAATGGGCAATTTGCATTCGACAATTCTAACGCATTCAAGCCCATCACCGCCAAACAAGGCTTTGGTAAGACCTGCCATTGGCTCCCTTTGTTCAGCTGTAACATGGTCATATTCAAACTTAACCATGTTTATGTTCTGCACTTGGGCAACAAACTTCTCAATCCTGTTAAAATTGCTCAGGACTAACGGCTTGTTTGTCGAGAAATCAGGCTCGAAAAGCATAACCGTTTGGTTGTTGGGGTATTGATAATCACCCTGATAGCTTCTTTTGTGAGCAGGAAGCTCATGCGTTCCCTTCTTGTAAGGATTCGCAGTGGCATGGGATAGATTGTGCAGGATACACAACTGAGGGTGGGTGTCACCTTTGAGAAGATCTAACGACATTGCCCCTTCCGGAAGCACCAAGAGATTACCGTTACAAAATGGATTGATCGATTCTTTGCACTCATTGTGAATTGATGTGAGGACATCAGTGATGGTCTGCATGTAGTTGAGTAGGTAGCCAGGCCAGAGGGATGTGTTCTTGTGGAGAACATCTTTCTTGACGTCCTTGAGGCGGATGTTCTTGTAGGGGAACGTCACCTTGTTGAAGGGTTGCGGTGTTCTCAGTCTCTTGGTGAAGAATTCAGCAGACTTCTCGGCAGCATGCAGCAATACCTGCATGTTGAGAGAAATAAATGTAGACATAACACCTTTCACAAAAATTCCAAATAGTTTTGGTAGAAGTTTATTCTCCAACACAAAAATGTCTTTGCTTTCATTATGATCCTACAAGAACAAGTTTGTGACACGGATGGACAGTTGAATCAGTACCTTGGAAGCTTGATCCTGGCGCACCATGGTAGTTTCCTTATCATCCTCGTCAGGGTTCTCCTCTGTGTCTTGTAACAGGAGCCCACAGCAGAACTGTAGCACAACATTATGGTCTACCACATGTTTCATCGTGGGGAATCTCTTCTCTATGTAATCAGGATCTTCCTTCGCTGTTTCCACTACGAAGAATGCCCCCAAAAACTCCTAATAGGAATATTCACCAAAAGTACTTAATGCTGTTCAATTAATAATATTGAAAAAATATTATTATGATTCTTCGTTACCAATTAAGCACATAAGAAACGAATTACTGAAAGGTCAGTACATACATTTTCACAACAAACAGTGTAAATCTGCTGTGTATGCTTGCATTTTGAGGACTTACCTGCAGCATTTTGTGCTGTAAGGTCAACCATTCACAATCCTTCACATCTTCATCTGCATTCATTAACAGTCCAAGTTTTATCGCCTGCTCTTTGCCAATCTTTTTCCACACCTCGTCCTGACAGAAAAAAAACCGTTTAGCTACGTATTTAGCATAAAACTCTTTTTCTTTTGACACAGAGCTCTAACGTTGTCATCAGTAAAATATCTGTTGGTGAAAAGATAGGAATAACGGTGCCAAAACATTCCACGAGATGTTTCATGCCATTTCTGTCATTTCATTCTGTGCGACTTCAGCTGGCCCAGAATTTAATTGCAATTACGAAACTTCACTTGACCTAGTGTACGAGACCCCTCATAGACTTCAAAGCATTTCGAAACTGTAAAGCAAAGTTCCGTATGGACAGCAGCATGAAAAATCCAATGTTTTACAGAGAAAATGTAGTTTAATTTTAAGAGAATGTAGGCGTTACCCTTTTCAGTAGTAGTTGTTGTGTGTCTTTGCATAAAGCATCCATGCATAATTCACCTAACTTCAGGATGATTTCTTTGAGCTCCTTATCTTTCCAGACTATCCCTTTTTTCTGACCATCTCTGTTTATGCACCTGTAAAGTAATGTGGGTTGAATTTGTCTTATCTTAAAAAATTGGAGGACATAAGTCCTTTTTGTTGGGCTGCTGGTACCCTTACTTTGGATTTGTGGTGATGTCTGACCTAGGTTTCAAAGCCAGGGTGGATTCCCTGCTTGCATGCTTCATCACCTTCATGGAATTGATTCCTCAGATTCACCTGTGGTATATCACATGCTACAGCCAACCATTTTGATCCAGTACTGGCACATGCACAAGCAGCAGTAGGACTTGAACTGGGAATCGAGTGACTAGCACAGTGTGCGCTATAACCGTGCGAGTCACTGTAACTCGGCCAAATGTTTTTTTCGTATTTAGAAACTATTCAATTTTTCAATTACTATTCAAATTAGAATTTTTGTAGAATATTTTTATCACATACTTGTTTATTATGGCTTGCACCACACCAGTTTTTGTCGTTGGCAACGTCTTGTCATCTACGTACAATATACAGACCATTTGGAGTATGATCGGAATTCGTAGTATTGAGTACAGCCCTTTCCTCTTCGCAGCGTCCAGAAGTTCCTTCTTCAGACCCTTGTGCTTTTCACCAAGAAACTTTTCCACATACGCAGCAATGTTTGCCTCGGTGAAGCCTATAATCTGCGCTTCAGCATCCATGAATTGTCTGTCAAATAAGAATTTAGTTTTTACCTAAAATTTCATTGAAAACAAGAGAAAGCACTCAGCTTGTAAATGAGTGATTGGTAAAAGTTACATTTACCTCATTACTTGGACCTTGTCAGAAGGCCTAGAGGTTAGCATGAGCCACCACTTCCACAAACTTTGTTTCTCGACTGCTCTGTCAATAGCTGAGTTAGTTCCAGGCGTATATTCATCGAAACCATCGAGAACCAATAACACATTGCAATCTAAATTTAAACAACAATCGTTAGCAATTTTGTGAAAGAAATTAGTAAATAGATTTGAAACAATTCATTGCAACATCAGATCCTACATAACTTCGATCTAGATATTTCTTCAAATGCCCTGAAATGTGCTCAAAATTGAAAAGGAAGCTTACCCATTTTTCCTTTGATTAGGTTGGTCAGGCATCTTGGATGGACCTCGTTTGCACTGAGACCCACATGGTGCTGCACGATAAGCTCTTCCAGACTCCTATTGTCTCGGACGTCTCGCAACGGAATCACAAACAGGAAGTGATACTCAAGCAGTTCCGGTATCTTACCACGTGACCAGTCCAGCGCGAGCTTCTTCACAAATGTGGTTTTACCGATGCCAGCCTCTCCTTTGTTAAATAGAAAAATAGACATCATCATCATCATTCTGACTTGCAAGATGACAATTAAAAAATATGATTGAAGGTCACAATACCTTCCACTAAAATTCTCACTGGGCCTTGTCCTAGTTCCTCGTCTGTAAATAGCTTTAAATAGTCATCAAATTGCTCAGTTGCCACCTTAAAGAAAACGGGATATTAAGTCACATGGATTATAGACAGTAGATATAATGGGCAATTACATATTGACAGTTGGATCTACAACAAATGACTCGATTCACTAACTTATAATTCATCTTCTTACAATTTTCTTCTCAAAATAAAATTCTGCACATAATGAGGCCAGAACTTATAGGCGTTAAATCTGGTTGTTAATTTGTACTGGGTTTCTTGTCCACTAACGGTGGTTTTTTTGCTGTGACGCAACGCATTTCAAAATAACATAGGGAAACCTTAACCAGCCATATTTACCTCACATGGTCTTCTGTATTTTCTGATCCAGGCTAGATTGGTGTAGATTGTGTCCAGTGGAAACTTCCTCGGATTCGGAGTCCATTCTCTGACACTTGTCAAAGGGAATGGTCGCTCAGTAAATGATTGCCGTGTCAAGTCCTGCAGACGTTTCACCTCTTTTTCATTCAGAATACAAGAATGCATTTCATTATATCTCATCATGAGTGTTATGGCTTATTCACATCGGACCGGGGCACGGGACCACATTGGCACGGGAATAGGACCGGAACAGGTACAAGGAATGGAAGTGGAACAAAAGGAGACAATGGGCCTGGTTCCTGTCCGTCTCAGACCAGTGTGAACATTTCTGTACAATGTATTTACGAGGACCCATTGCTCCTGGTCCTATTCCCTGTACCTGTCCCGGTCCCGTTCCTGTGCAGTGTGCATAAGCCATTAAACCATTTTCGTCAAATGTTGATTGTCTTGACGAATTTTTACTTGAATTTTTTTTATTTTCTTTATCCAAAGTTCGTGTCACTTTTAAGGGGGTACATTGAGAAAATAACAAAAATGCGCAAACTAATATTCTCTTGAAACTTTTGTGATAAATTTTAAACAAGTTTTGTATTTTAGAAACGGAGATTATTGATACTGACCATCCGGTCCCAGTTCATAATCTGGCGACTGACCATGGATGTGTATGTTTTCTACGTCTTGAATCACTGCAAATATGAGGAAAATATTTTTATTATGTATTTGGTTGAAAAGTGTAACACACTTACACATTAGATTTATCTGGTAAAAATACGATTTATTTCTCCATTCCAGATACATTTGAAATATGAACAAAACGCACAGCTGTACAAGTCCCTGCCACAAAAGCGTGAGAGATCATGGAGGGTCTGCTCATCCAGGAAGCCCTGCTTTGTGGCCTTCACCACGAGACAAGTCAAGGTTGTAATGGTTTGAGGTACAACGGAAGACTGGTTCCATTCCAACAACACCTACAGTGTAAATGATTTATAAAGTTAAAATTGTTGATGTGCGTTTTTTGTGAAATTTGAAAAAGTCTCCCAAAGCAGGTGATAGCACTTTTGGACTAGTGCCCCTATCTGCTAATTACTAGAACACCTGAGGTCTCCAAAACCAAAGAGTATCTCTTGAAAGCCAGTCCCCTTGTCTACTATTTATTAGGAGACCAGATCACAGTCTGTGTAATTGATATAATAATGCACAAGATTTGACCAGGTAGTTGAGTGAGAGCTAGGAAGAAGAAATCAACGCATTTTTCAAACACGCATGACCAATTCTTTGTAGTGATAAGGTACCAGTTAATGTCGTCTCTAAAAAGAGTCACATTTTACCTCCTGGTCCAAAGAAACCTGATGTCATCACACTTTACGAAAATGGAGGTCTTTCTGAAATAATTTGCTTCCTTCTAGCAAAAAACACACAGCTGATAGTTTAATTTTTTAAGGTTATATTGTCCTTTTTTTAGTCAATTAAAACTATATTCAAAAACGATTTTTGTGATGAACTTGAAAACTATGTTTCACTCTATTTCCTTTTCTTACGCCTTTTAAATTTTTGTCAGCGTCAGTTTCTTTACAAGGTATGAAATTGGAGAATCAATTTGCCACATAGAAGAGTGTCTCAATATCCAGTGCCAACGGGAAGAAATTGAATCGAGTTAGATTATTAGATTGATTAACCAAGGACGACCATAATATTGAAACCCCCCGTTTCCGTCTCCTTTTATTGAAAAAAGTGTAATACGGTAATTTTTATAAAAATCGCATTAATATCAATGGAAGTATTTATTCACCGAATATCTTTTGTATGAAAGTTTCTTTTTTTCTTACCCTGAATGCCCTGTCCCACGGTTGAGTTTCCTTTCCCACAACAAGCGAATATCGACCTGGATTATAATCCAGTAGGTCCAGAGCGAATTGCTGTAGCCTATCGTACAGGACATGGTTGGCCACTTTCTGTAAATGTTGGTGCGTCACTCTATCTGTCATCTCAATGAATTATTGATGTTACTCCATGATTGCGTTGCAGAACAACGCCATCTAAAATACACGGAGACAACTGATTTAATTTGTGAAATTATTTAAAAGGAATTTTTTTGGAAAAGAAATCAAATAATATTTTTTCTTCATGAAATCTTTCCCTTTCCAGATTTTTTGTTCACCAGTCCAAAATGCAAAACAGGAAAAAGTTCAAACCTTTTGCGTTGAAATTATTTTCCGTACAATTCACGTCCGTCCATGTTCCTCTTACCACGTATTGTACGTCAGTTAGGTGGAAGAGGTGTACATTATCTTTTTATCTTATCAAGATCTACCTACGTATTTGATTACATTTGAAAAACAACTGGTGCTTCCCTCCCTTATATTGAACTGCAAGTTTGATTTTTCTTCCGGTTTTCCGAATAAGTGAACGGCCTCCAGAATTGGTGCGGAACAGCTTGGGTCTTTAACTAGGTCCAATTAGTCTGTGTGTAATATGCCATCACAAAATGTGTTCGGAGAGAAAGATCAAGGTAGGATTATACAAATAGAAATATTTTAGGGGCACAATCATGAATGTCATTAGTATTTAAATACACGTGTATCTTTTTTCCGATAAAATACACAAATATGTAAAACGACGTAAAAAAACACAAACCTGTGTCTGAAGTTGTTGAACTATCATTTTTCGTGCATGTCGTACAGCGTCACCCTTACCAGTTAGCACATAATAACACACAGAGATATTGTAGGCATAATTTTACCGAAAACTGTTGGCATTGGATTTTGTTTGACTCTGTTAATTTTCCCCCTACAAATTGCTACTCGTTGACTTCTGAGAATTCAAACAGGTGGACTGCAGTGCACACGGACAAATGTGATTAATGTGAAGAGCACTTCTTTATATACTCAATGGATAAAGCTAATTTTAAATGTAATTGTGAACCTTTAACTATTAACCTGAAGAATTCAAATGTATCATATTCATTGGACATATTCATTGATTTTATATTGTTTTTCTATTAGAGCTAATACGCTATCAAGAGTGTCACAACTCCTCTTTCTAATTCCAATATTCTTATTTGTATTCATTCTGGGAAAAGTATTCGCTTTAATGGTAAGACTTCAAATTATTTTGATTCAGTAAAATCAAATGAGCCGGAAAAATTCAAAACACTGAAAGAGAAGGTTTCATTACGCTACACAGAAAACGAACAATGGATGTTGCATTGATATGAACTATCTTGCAGACATTTATTGCCAGAATTTAGAAATCTCGAAATAAATAATTACAAATGACGTTGTACAAATGAACAATAAGTCATGCTGCCGTAATCAATAAACTGATATTTACAAAACGATTTCAGGAGAAACATTTTAACAGATTGGAAATTTAAATGACATTTGAAAAAGTAACAAGTGGAAACATTCCACTAAACTCTGGAATAATTATCAAAACCTTTCAACATGTTACAGTTTTTTCAAAGGACATTTTGGGCACTTGATCGATTTATTTACAGTCTAATGTGAGGAAATGCTAAAAATGAAATTTACAAAAATTAAATGCATATTGACAAATGACGAAAAGTTCCTAAAAGAGGAGCCAAAGGAAACCTTTGAAATAGATCTATGGGTTTCCGGTCACTCCACTTTAAGAAATTTTATTTTACAGCTCATCAAACCCATAAAATAAAAGATAAATAATTTATCACTGTAAGAGTCCGGACATAGACGGCACTGTATATCATCGGTCATCGCTTTTACTCAGCATGGGAGTGGTCATGTGGAGACCATTCCTCTTTCCTAAACTCCATCAACTCTGCAAAGTTTTAAAAATCAAAGCACCTTTAGATAGCTGGCATTTAATATAGTTTTTAAGTAATATCAATATATTTTTTTAATTTTTGGAGGACATAAGTCCTTTTCATGGGGCCTCCTATATATTTGTACCCCTGTTTTGGACTTCTGATGACGTCTGGTGACGTCTGCCCTGGGTTTCAAGGCCAGGGTGGCTTTCTCGCTTGCACGCTTTCTTGTCTGCGCACTATTCCTAAATATCAATAAAGTTGATTGCTGGTAGAGATTTTGCAAGAGAAAACATTTTTTATGAATAAATGGGAAAATACTTTAAAATCTAACGACTCAATAATTTTAAATTCAGTTTGGAACTTATCCAGTTTACATTTAAATTGTGAAATGAATTGAAGCCTACGA
The DNA here is from genome assembly GCA_038406175.1 of Haplosyllis leylae. Lineage (NCBI taxonomy): Eukaryota > Metazoa > Annelida > Polychaeta > Phyllodocida > Syllidae > Haplosyllis > Haplosyllis leylae. The sequence goes on along the minus strand of JBCAUG010561615.1, from coordinate 3,826 downwards.
GACGTCACTTGCAGTGGGGAAGAAATTAATAACGAAAAAGTTCCGAGTCAATTCACAGCGAATCCCGATTCTTTGAAAACCTTTACCATGTCCGCTTTTTTCCAGAACCAACACAATCGGTTTTTTTTCAGAATAAAGGAATTTTAGTCCAATTGGATGAATTAGACAAATTGGACAAAGTCGCTCATGCATGGATTAGTTTATGAGACACTTTAGTGTTGTGGTTAGCATGCCTGACTGCCGTGCAAAATGATCTGGGTTCAATCTCTGGTCAAGTCTGTCATTTTTTGAGAATTTTATTTTGCTAAATAGATTTAATTAGACGAGAATTATGAAAAAACTACTCGAATGTGTCCCTTTCTTTCGGAAATGCTGGATTTCCCTTTCAAATCTTTCGTTTAATTTCTCAGGCAAGATGTTATGAGAAAACCTTTCGAGGCAAAATTTCTTTGGAAAAAAGCGCATGTTGCAGAAACGTGAAAACGCTGTTAGTTGATCGGGGTGAATTATTATTATCGTCAAATGGATATATATTACCCACCTTCAAATGTGACTTCCTTGTTCTCGTCTTTGTCCGCTGCAAGGAACATCATCCTCAACTGCAGAGGGGTCATGTGTGTTCTGAAGTATTCTAGGTGTTCCCAGAGTTCCACCACATTATTTTCGTTTTCGTCCGCTTCAACGAACATGCGAAATAAACCTAAAAAGAAGAAAAGAACGTATATAATTCTGCTTAATACAACAAACTTACAAAGAAAACAGTGGCCAGTGTTTCATTTGGAGGAGAAATGAACACTGGTATTAGATGTCGACTGTTGTATCCAGTTGTATCTTTTTGTTATCTATGTCTGAATGATTCAGAATCATTAAAATTGAATCCATGATTGTAATTTGTAATAAAAAATGATCATAGTATTACAAATTTTTGTCGTAACCTTCAATGAGGAAACACAGTAATTGCATTTCAAATTTAAAATGTGTAATGTTTTGGCACTTACGGCTGGGATCTTGGTAGTTGATTTCATCCGGAGCATGTCTTTTTGTGCTTTCCTGGTCTCCTGCATTTTGATTCATTCGTCTGCATGAGCACTGCAACACAAACATATTCGGACACATTTCAGTTTCACTTAAATGGAGATGCATTCAGTATATTCTACAGAATCACGAGAAAACAAAACCAAAACCCAGCAGCAAAATATGTGATTTCGCTTTCAACGCAACATTTTCTTCATAGTGACCGACTTTGTTTTTATCCTCGTATCCGTGATTACTGTCTGTATCGTGATGTTTATATTTATGGTACACATCTGTCTATGCTAACCCAATACATCAAAAACTGTCAAAACAACTTCTTTTAGTTTCATGGAATATCACACTTATTTTCTTGCAAGGGGTGGAGTTTTCTCCGGAATGCAAAATAGAAATGCGTCAATTTTGATAAATGCAGTCTATTTTAAATGCTTTCCTTTTTGTAATTTTTTCGACATTTAATTTCGCATGTTGCAATGTCCATTCGAAGTTATTCTTTGTTCTGTCTCAAATTGATTTGATGTTCCTTTTATACTTAGCTGGAATAATGTGCAAGGAAAAATTGTGTGAGAATATTTTAAAAGATGCGATGGAATTAATTTAGAATAACACATCACCGAATAATTTTCACATGGTCCAATATTTCTGAATTTAAACAAATAATTTTCACTTTGCTCAACACTTGCCCAGAAAATAAAATGGGTTACCGGCGCAATACTAATTGGAATTATTCCAAATAGCGAAAATAAGTCTGACCTAGTTTGTATTAAGCAATTACCAATTTGCGCTCAAGAAAACCGCCCGCACCCAATGAGTACAGTTGATATCTAACTGAAACCATAATAACCATTGGTATAACTCGTAAATATATTATGTACGTGATTTTAAAATAATCTTTTGCGACAAAGAAATGAAGAAATTGCGCGCAGGCGAGGAAGCACGCAAGCGAGGGATCCACCCTAGCTAGCTGGCTCTGAAACCCAAGGCAAACGTCACCAGAAGTCCAAAACAGGGGTATCAGTGGCCACACAAAAAGGACTTGTGTCCTCCAAATTTTTTTAAAAAATAAAGAAAAGAAATGAAAAAATGCCTCTGAGAATATGAGGATCACCACAGTCGAGAAAGCACGCAAGCAAGGGATCTACCCTGGCTTTGAAACCCAGGGCAGACGTCGCCAGAAGTCCAAATCAGGAGTAGCAGTGGCCCCACAAAAGACTTATGTCATCCAAAAATTTAAAAGAATAAGAAAGAAAGTCTGGTATCCACTTTAAAATAAGTTAGTTGGAAAAGAAACGGAAAAAAAAACTTACCAAAGCAGCAAACGCAAGAAGTAGACAAATCTGTGCGAAAGTCTTCATAATTCTAAATTGACTGTCTTCCTGAATACGATGAGCAACAATCTCAGCTTCTGCAGTGAAGTGCCTTCGGAACAGCTAAGACGAGGTATGAGACAGATTCGTCGGGTCTTCCCTTTTTATCCAGGCTCGATGATTTATCAGCCCGTCTGGATAACAAAACATTGTCATTAATTATTATTGTTGGACAGCAATCTAGTTGTTAACCTAATATGTCTGCTGCTGTAGCAGACAAGATAAGGTATTTGGTGTTTAACGGTCACTTTGTTTATAAATACTAAATAACACTTGGCACGGATGTCCGTCACGACGTCTTATCAGAATAAAGTCAAGTATGTTCGGACATTTCATCTTCACCACTTTCGATATCGTCAAACGTGTTGAATGGTTTAGCCAGTGGTCACTGCCCCCTTGACATCGATTCTATTCAGTGGAATTCCCTGCAGCATATTTGGATGCCCATCAATATGAACCTCACCTACTTATCCCTTTTCCTTTCCCTCTCAATGAAGTAAATCACATTTCTTATTTCTGTATCAAATAAGATGTATGGTTAGATGTTAGCAAGACTTTCGTGAGATTTTAACATGTATGCGAGTCCTCAAGTGAAATTCTTTCGCTTCTCTACTTCTTGCATGATTTGTTGGTGTCACCCGCAATTTTTTTCCGTAACCTACTGTCATAATTTAAAAGCGAATGGAATTTTTGTTCATGAAAGGGATACAAGTTACTGGTTTTATGTGACAATTATGTCGTCTCGTGCTGAAAAAATTGTGCACACTTCGATACAATATGGATACAATGAAAGCATAAATAAAGAAATCCGGTCAGCTGAAGTTGTTTTTCAGTCCATTAAAGGGGAAAAAGTGGGATATTTTGAATCATCAGACGAAAGTGAGTCACTTTTATCTTGTTACATTGTCGATCAGTCTGAGGGTTGTCACAATCTATTCATAAAACATACTGTTCTTTGTTTTATAAATCACATGTACGGTAAATAACTCATATTGTTACATTGTTGATAAGGTTAGATAATTAGTCATTGCTATTTCAGAAATCAGATGAAACCAAGTGGCGATGGTCAATATTGTGCCTACTTGAGCAGAAATGTCAGATTTGTGTTATTTAAGGCATCTTAGGTCACCCAGTCTATTATGCTGGACTTCCTCCGCTGAAGACCAACACCAACTAGACTAAATTTATGTATGTTGGTCCTGACAAATGGTTGGGCATCGGTTTTGGACTTAACTAGAGAGGTAGAAGTTCATCTGCTCAGGCCTTTGGCAGGTAGTTCCTGTTTACTCGAAGTAGCCTGTCCAGACGAAATTTTTAACTTGACACAGTGTCTTAGGTTTTTATTTGTAATTATCATGCTTGATTTTAGGAAAAAAACAAAAAAAAGATTTCGAAAATCCGTCAATAATTTCCTGAGATATGAATTT